>JAWZYV010006397.1:0-28979 GCA_038373885.1 Cheiracanthium punctorium | reverse complement strand
ATACTATCTGCGGCCAAACGTTTTCTCTTTGTGGGAGGCATTACCAACGATGCCTCTTTCACGTTTAATTATTCATTCAAGAATGTTATTATTGCTACGTTGCTTACATGAATTTAATAAACGGAGCAAGATAAATCACTTTTAGAGACGCTTATCAACAGAATAACGCAAAGCGCATAAAGAAATGTAGTGATCGTCTGCTGCTTTTCACATCTGGAAATATGAGAATGTATTCCAGAGTTCTTATGCTGATTCCAGTGTACTGTTTTTTTAAATACAATAATAATGCCTGTTACTCGGAACCGTTTTCGAACGGAAGGAATGAAATCCTCTGCAGTTTTAACATCTGTCATTTTGAATTGTTGTTATGAAAACCTTTGCAATAATTAGCAATATTGTTTTATTTAATTGTTTTCGTTTTCATATTGCACGTATCTTGATCTGGTTACTGCTTTGTTGCGATAACATAATGGTATTTTATTATGTAGTTGGGATTTCTAAATTCATTATATGTGGTAAATTTATGTATCGTAGAATACATTTTATAAACATTTCTTAATATCCTCAATGATCTGTATTCCTTTCATATTTAAACAAAAAATATAAATCAAGCTAAACGCATCGATTATAAATCTTTCTAACACAACGTAGCCTTATTTGCGATGATCATCAAACTTGGCAGCATTTCCCGAGTAACCTTAAGAAAGACGTTTATTACTATTAATTTAATTTTATGATACCTCGTAAAAAGGTTACAAGATATTTCCTATTTTATAATGAAGAGTAAGCTGTCATAGACGTCCATTGTGTCCAGCCAGCTAGGGATGGACGCGAGACGCGAGAATTCTCGCGTTCTCGCATTGTCCCGCGAGACGAGACGCGAGACGAGACAGGCATTTTTTTGCGAGACGAGACGCGAGACGAGAAAAAAAATATTTTGCGGGACGAGACGTTTTATTGGGGGGACGCGGGACGAGACGTGTAGTTTAGTATTTAAGTTAACTGTAGTTTTTGTACATTAATCAAATCGTATTTATCACCCCAAAAAAATATCTCTAACTTGATCTAGTGATAGACAATTAGGTAATACCTATATTATAGAGGAAATTCAGTTTTTTCCCCACAATTACTATTTCAGTACATATGAATTCATAATTTAGATAATCGGGATATATATGGGCCCCCTTTTTCTTCAGGGGCACCGGACTACCGCCCCCCCCCTTGCCCCTGTGATAATCGGGTTTCGGGTATATCAGAATGAGATTAGAAGTAGAGCAACTTGCATTCGCATTGATGCTTAGTCTGAGTAGGTTGAAATATGGTTGAATATCCTTGGTTGAAATATCCTTGTACCGATATTATCCTCAAACTTTCCCGCACGTTGCGGCGCGCGTAGGGGGGGGGGGACGCCCACCCTGGTGACAACTTTCTAGGGGCGGTTAAATCCCTATCGTTGGCCTATTTTAAAGAGATTTAAATGACATTTTTTATTCTTATATATTAATATCGGACGGAAAGAAATGCAAGCAATTTTTTTTAAACTATTTCTCTTTTCGTTTATATTATCATGTTTTCCCTTCCTTCGGCTTGCAAAACTTCAGAGTGTGACACATTTTCGTGTAAAAATCTCTCTATTCTAAAAAAAAGTAAAGGCCGCTGTCGCCGCCGCTGTCAAAAGCTTGTCAGCGTATCTCCTCCTAAACCGCGGGGATTTGAGTTTCGACTAAGGTGCCCACAGATTCGAAAAATTCCGAGGAACCTGCTAAGTTGATTTAAATTTAGAAAATCGAATTATTTTAGAAGATATTAATAAAAAACTGAAAAAATAAACCGAATGGTTGCCAGATTTGGCATAAAATCATTCATTCCTTTGCAACAAAGCGTTTCCAAGTATCTAGAATCGCGTGAAATTTACAAACATGAGTTAGAATTACGCCCATTTTACGCCAAAATAAAAACTATATGAAATAAGTAACTCAAAACACAAAGTTGACAATTTTCAAATAGTAAGTTCGCTTAGACAACAGGAGTTTAGAATTAGCGATTATTCCTTTTTCCAAAACAGAATAACTAATATCTTGAAAATAAAAAATAATTAAAATGCAGATTATTTTAAAGCCGGTTCTCGTCCAGCTGGATTATTTGCTACCAGTAGAAATATTTGGCGGCGTTAACTATGCCATTATAGCAGTATTTGCTAGCGCGACGAGATGGTATAATTCGTGGTGCTAAGTACGCCAATCTGCAAACGATTATGTAAATGAAAATATGGATAATGGTTTTCCGGTAACCTTACATGAACAGTAATTATAGGTTGTGAGCATGTGTAAATCGCCAAATAATGAAAAGTCGCCATTGGTGGCAAGCTATCCTATCTGTTCCGTAGCTTTTATTAACTTTACATGTACGCAAGTCGCCAAATAATGAAAAATCGCAATGGGTGGCAAATTCGAAGGGTGTCCAATAGGTTTTACATTATTAAAAATACAACTGAAACAGATGTTCTGATTTTATTATGCTTTAGCTCCTAATTAATATAACTTTTGAATGGCAACATTGAAAATCATTGTGTTTCTGAAGAGTGCAAATAATTTTTCCAGCGATTATAAGCGGAGTCCGCACGCCAGGTGTAGTATAGCTCAGGACCCGTACAACACGGATTCCCATAACAAAATATCTTCCGTGTTATGAGGGGGAGGGGTTCTACTGTAGTGTGAAGTTTAAATTTTTATGTACCAATGAACATGCAAGAACCAAGCAATGCGTAGCTCAGTAACATTCTATCTGATCCAATCTTCGGGTTTTGTCTGTTGAAATTATGTCTTTTTTACGAATAAGCCTGATTAGGGGCCGAATGTCTCATACGAAAAGCGAGCGTAGCGAGTCTGGGGGCCTTGGCCCCTAGTGATACAAAAAAAAAATCACTTCACCAAAAGCTATAGAGGCAATGGGGCTACTGTGCACTTAAAAATCAGGCCACTGACCTTGAAAAATTATCGGAATGTCAACTTTCAATAGAGATAAATACAAAATACATGAATATACCTCTGTTTGCGCCCTTTCGGATGCCCACTCCTTTACATTTTTTATTCCCCCCCCCCACACACACACACGCACACTCACATTCATTTGAAAAAATAAACCCATTTAATGTTGTGCGGTTTTTCTCTTTCCACTGCTTTTTCACTGGTTCTTCAAAAACTGTACTATGTACTTTTATCAACAGTCACCCAGTATTCATCATGTCCAGTGGCGTACGCAAGGGGGGGAGGGTTTGGGGGTTCACCCCTCCCCCCTTGTCAAAATTTTTTTAACAAAATGTCCACAAATTTTCAATTTTTAGCTTAAATATTACGTTACACAATATTACATTTATACACATTTAATTTATACACATTTATACATTTACACACATTTATTTTAGCTTAAATATTACATTTTAACACAAAGTTATGTCTATAACCCCCCTCCCCCTCTTGAAGGAAGTCTGCGTATGCCACTGATCATGTCAAGAAAGAAGAAAAAAAAGTAATAATAAACACAAAAATTGTCTTTCAAAATGAGCAAAAGCGCTATACTTATAAAGAAATATTGTAAAATACTACTATATGTATAAGATCTTTTCCTGTTTTAAAACTTCACGCTATGAGATGAGGAACAACCCTCGCAGAATTTCTCTTTATCCTTAACGCTTCCTCCAGTCATTTAAAAAGACAAACTTTGAACACAGGACTGGGGCCGAAAGGAAACGCATGCTTTGTGTTGAGATGCCAAAGCTTTTTTTTTTTTTTTTTTTTTTTTTTACGCAGAATATCAGATATCGGAGGGTCCCTACTACAGAGTTCCAGTTAAAACAGAAATGTCGGAAGAGAGATGTCCCGAGGACATAATTGCCCGGTGTCTTTTGGATTTGCCGACACGATGGATGACCTCTCACTCCAGAACAGAATGGACCTACGGAGGGCGAGCTATCTCAGCACGTGGAAGTAGGTGCGCCCTATCACCGGAAGAATTTTTTCCCCTCAACAATAGGACACCTCCGAACAGATTGCGAGATAAGGCGCCAGAGCGGTGACAAGTTGCAAGATGACCGCTGCTTTCACAATTGACATGAAGACTTCCGTTCGCTATTCCACCCACAAACAACTATTGAGTGACCGTTTTTTTTTCCCGGAAAAAAAACAAGGGTGAGGAATTAATGTATCGAGAATTTCGCTAATGATCGGTTTCCAGACAAAAAATAAAGTATGTGGATTCTGGACACTGGAAAAGACACCGATATATGGTTATTTTCTATCATCCTCCAAAGGTATGGGGGGGGGGCTCGAGCCCCAAAGCCGCCCCCCATTTCGTACGTCACTGCAGAAGCGTAACCATGGAGTGGGATATCGGGATATACCTCCCTGCGAAACTTTCAAAATTAGTTATTAAGAGCTTTCAGATTTTTGTCGTCAATAAGAAATTAAGTTTATCAATACAAAATTGTATCTTATACAACCCCCTCGACAAAATTTTCTGGCTGCGCTCTTGCCTCATCGACTAGCATATAACGACCATGTTACATCCTATGTCACTATTAAAAGTCGCGTTTTTTCCGCTCACCATTGGGGAATAACACTCAACATACAACATGGTAAGATGACTGAATTGTGAGGGTCTCTGTGAAGGTTCTGAAGGCAGGGTTCTATCCTGCCGTGCGGCTATCGAAGTTTTGGGCGGTTTTCTCCAGATGTAACGTGAATACGCGTTAGAGGTCCTCCTCCCATTGCACCCCTTCTAAGCAGATAGCTCTTTCGTAGCTTTACCTTAACACAAAACAACACAGAAACATTAATAAATCATCAATATAGCTCTTATGTGTTCATGATGTAAGTAGTATTATTCCTTATAAAAGCGTTTTTAGCCATTAATAGAGCACTTGGTTTGTAACAACAAGGTATTTTTAATTTCATATACTGAAGTATTTAATGGATTTTACATGAATTCCAGCTGGAATATAACATTTATTTTTATTTTTAATTTGGGTTTTTATACAAATAATTATCGAATCATTTGTATAATGAATGTAAAATAATGTGAACTCTGATTATTGCACAAGTAAAAGAAAAAGACGACCAACAAATATTAAAATATTTTGCAAGAGGGACTCAAACCATTGGTTTTTGGCAAAGACATTAGAATATACTCGTTCTAGTATATTCTAATGTCTTTGGTTTTTGGAGGGGGGGGGGGAATAAAGGACAAAGTGTCAATTTAAGTTGGCTAATTTTGAGTTTTACGATATGCGAGAAAAAGTAGAGCGTGTTAATTGGCATTTGGACCTTTGTATGCCATGCCATTCCTAATTTAGATCCTCATTAAAAGGAAAAAGAAATTTCCGAGCATTGACTTACTCTAGAAAAGTGTGGTTCAGCTCCATATATTTACTATGCTCAGTGGCGTGCACAAATGGTGTGGGGGTGAGGATTCAGTCCCTCCCCCTTTGTCCATGCATTTTTAACATAAAGTCCGTACAGTTTTAATTTTAAACATATAGATTATGGCTTTTATTTAACCAAAAGATTACTTCCATTCCCCCCTTCTCTTAAAGAAAGTCGGTGTACACCACTGATTATGCATCTGCACATTATTTGTAAGTACATAAAATATTTGTAAGTAATAATTACAACAAAAAGAAAAAACTGCCATTTGCTTTAAATTACCTAAGTGATATGATAATTTTAAGAAATAAGAGGGCCCCCCAAAAGGGATGCTTGCTTCAGAGTGGCTTTTTGAGGCCCAGATCATGTTTTTCTAGAATACAAATAAAGGGAACACAAGGTCATTAGTTAAAGAACTTTGGTTCTAGAAATACTGGTATATAAATTTAACTTTTCATAATCAGCTGTACGTATCGTAATACAGCGGATCTGTTGGTGAGCTGTTAGCTATTTTGTAAACAGTAAGCAACTTTTTTGTTTTCTGCTTAAACAGTGTTAGGTGATCCGTTTTGAATAGTAAATGTACAAATCTAAAACGTTATAAAAGATAAAAAATCCAAGTGGTTGAAGAAATAGTTGTATGGATTTTGAGGCCCCTACATGTGGGGGCCCCGGGCATTCGCCCTGCCATGCCTCCCTATTTTTACGGCACTGTCTTTCGCCATAAGCCAAGCTATGCGAACGCAAATGAATGATCTACTGGAGTGATTGCGCAAATCCAACGCTCACAAGTCCTTTCTGTTGTCTCTTCTTTTTGATAGTGTAAATCACTTATCGGCAAACCCTGGCCCGCGGCCCGGATGTGGCCCTCCAGGGTATTTTATCCAGCAAGTGGAAGATTTCAAATTTCCATAGACCAGTGGTCCCCAACCCCCTGTCCGCGGATCAAATGGTACCGGGTTGCTCAAGAAAAATTACATTATTTCCATTTTATTTTCTGTCGTGCATTTCTCTCGAGGTCTCGAGTTTCTTGGGTTTGTGCTAATTTATACAGAACAGATTTTGTAACAGAAAAAAATCTCATGACTATTTTACATTATTTTACTGCTTATTAAATATTTCAAGACTATGAATTAAAATTCCAGTCTTTTAAATCCCTATTGCCATTTCCAACAACCTAACTGTGTGAAGCGGGATTTTCTGCACTGACAAGAACCAAAATAACAGAATAAAGGAATGAATTGTACATAAGCAACACACTTTGGGTGTCATTGCTTCTTACCTCCAGATCTAACCAACTCGTTGCAAAGAAATAAGCTCAGTGTTCTCATTCATTTAGCGTCCTAGTGAGATAAAATCTTAAATCATTTTACATTCATTTTTTGTGAAACTGTATATATTTTGAAGGTATGTTTAAGCACAATTAAATTAAAACAATAGGCGTACTCCCTCCCCTGACCAGTCCGCGGTAAAATTATTATCAAACGCTGACCAGGTCGCGGCGATAAAAAGGTTGGACAGCACCGCCATAGACAATCAATATAAACCAAATCAAAATCCCACTTATACGGTCCGTGACGTCCCTAACATCCTAAATTTTGGCTCGCAACCTTCCAAAGGTTGCCCGTACCCGGTGTAAATGAACAGGTTAAACCCGGGTTCCCCCGATTAAATATGAAACCCATATCTCATACACTAAAACGGGAGGGGGGATAAGTAAGCTTCACTTTAATTATTCACCATTCCGCTCACTATAATTATTCACTATTCCGTACATTGGGGCCGTTTAATTAGATCAAAATTTTATTTGCCCAACATGTGTCCCTGAGTTCTGCAACATATCTGACAAAATTCAAAGCTTTATATATTTTCAAAAGCAAATGAAACTCCCATCAACCATAAATATTACATTTACGCAGTTACGCAAATAAATAAATTTTCGGTGTCATGTCACATTATATATACGGATTAAATCCGAATTTTTATCATTTCAAATAACTATATGAGTTAATATTGTAACTAATATATGTACTAATATGGCAATATGCAACTAATTGCTATTGTTAATATTAATTTTCAATAACTAGTATTAATGTTACTAAAAATATGGTAAAAATTCGCAGTCCTTAATTTTGCGAGACTCGCGAGACGTCTCGCGCGAGACGCGAGACGAGACAGGCAATTTCTGTGCGAGACGCGAGACGAGACAAAGTGGTTGCGAGACGAGACGAGACGCGAGACGAGACAGAGGTTTACCACTGCGAGACGAGACGAGACAGCCCTATTTCTCGTCTCGCGCGTCTCGCGTCCATCCCTACAGCCAGCTACAAACATTGTTTAATCTCAAATTTAATTATATAAGATCACTCACACAATATTTCATGTTGGAAATCATACTTAACTAGCAGGAACCCGTCGAATTCGACGGTCACTTTATTGACAGTAATATTCAAAAATAAATGGGAACGATCAAGAATGTCACCAAGGTCTTGAACAAAACTAACAGGAAAAATCAAAGAGCGACGCGGACGGAAGATGACTTGTGACAGAAAGTAAGCAAAAGGTTTCACGCCAGTTCTTAGCAACTGTACAATGACGATGAAATGATTAAAATCTTTAAAATTTGTTTTTAACTATCTTTATTAAGTAAAAAAAAAGAAGAGTAGATATTAAATGACGAATGAGCAAATACAGTTACAAATTCTAATTGAGCATTTCGTTGAAGACGATATTTTGCGTAAGTAATCGACCACGAAACGTCCAGGTGAATTCTCTTAAATGATCTTGACTGCCACAGCATTATTTGATCTAACCATTGAAAGAGTGACATATAACATTCCATGAGAAAATAAGGGCGCAGAAAGGTAAACGCCAAAAGTATGAAGAGGAAATAGTGAAAAATTTCGGAATTCTGCAAGAGACAAAAAAATGTAATCCGCCAAATGGCGTTCGCGCGCTCCCTGCTTTATTTGCCTTTTCTCAAGCTACCCTCGATGGTAAAGATCCAGTATCAGACAGAAAACTGAAAAATTAAAGAAATAAAAGTTAAATCGCTAACTAAATAAGGAGTTTATAACTGCCGTCAATGTCCTTAACAAACTACAATGTATTTGTGTGGAGAAAAGTTTGAAAAAAATCTGAAACACTTTCATATTTTAAATACTCACTAAAATGCTGTATATTAAAAGCGTATCATAATCCATGCGCCGTCCCTATTTTTCTTCCTTGTTTCATTAAATTGAAAAGTGTATCATTATTCATAGCCGTGCCGTCTTGTTCTTCCTTGTTGCACAAAACATTTCTTTGGAATCGAAATCTATAGCTGCTAAAACTTGTTTTACAATCTTCGCCAAACATGAGTGTGCTATATTTGTCTTTCTCGTTGCATAAAACAGATCTTTGGAATTAATATCTATGTTAAATTTGCCTACTAAAGCTATTTTACAACCATCGCCAGGCATGGTTCGGTTTTTAAGTTTTTTTTGCCGCAAACGTGGCGATCAATTATCAAAAATCGCAAACCTTGTCAGACTTATTCTCCCCCCCCCCTTTCCGCGTTATGTGGCAAACACATTTAAAAAGATTTCCACCGTGACAGTTCATCTCTACAAAACTTGTCTACAAATCATATCGACAGAATCGAGTAGACAAAGTCTGGGCGTGAACGAAATAGCACCCTAGTGCTAAAAAGCGATAAAATAAAGAAGGCTTTTTATGACAGCAAAATCTATTTAATAAACCACAATGTTATTTCTATGACGAAAAATTGCACATTTGAAGTTCCGCTACGGAGCTTACGCATATCAATCGTTTACGTAAGATCGTTTTTTAGAACAACACATTTATTATCACTACAAACTGTTGCCACACAACATTTAGAAATGGATGCAATTTTTAACAAATATTTTTCCAAATGAATCAAACCTTGCGGAGCTTACGCATAAAAATATCGTCTGCCAACAATGGGGTTAATAAACCACAATGTTATTTCTATGGCGAAAATAAAAATATCGTCTGCGTTAATAAACCATAATCTTATTTCTATGGCGAAAATTTGCACCTTTGTCGTTCCGCCACGCCTAAACTGTTCGACTTTTTCTGATTTTCTCTTTTGATGGCACATCTAGGGGCCCAGACCTTTCTTCAGACACCTCAACCGAGTTTTTACACCCAGCCGTTCTCTGGATTCGGTTGTCGAAAGAAAAACATGTTTCAAAATAATATATAGACGCTTATTTTCCCCGTTAACAATAGTGTTCAGCAAAGTTTTATTTTTCTCAGTTCGATCAATGTCCTAATTAAATTCGCTATTATTGATGAAAATAAAGCAATAATTCAACAACTTAGAAATTATTTTGTAAAATCTTATTAATCTAAATTGATACCCGAGTTCAAAGAAAGTATTATGTTGTTGAGGAGTAGTATAATACTGAATATGAATCAAACTTTAAAGAGCAAAAATTAGAAATTTTGTTATTTATACAGTCCGTGGTGTTTCAGAAAAGTTTATTATCCTTGATATTTGGACATGGGATATAAAAGATAAAAGATTGGGACAGGGGCTCTGGACCCCTTTAGTTTACTCGCAAACGCTAATCACAGACAATTACTCACATCTTGAATACATCGCTCAAAATAGCATACGGAAAAAAATTTAATTCTGTATAACATTTGGACACTTTATATTAAATTTTACAAGATTATATTAATTTTGCAAATTTTATAATGTAGTCTTAACACACACCACTTGCTCTTTTAAGAATTTAAAAATTTTTAGCGCTATTGAACATTTTCACTAGATAATTATTGTAAAATTTACTGAAAATCAAATTTTATAGGAAGAATGAACTCCACCTCCCATTAGCAGAAGCCCTTCCCTGAGAAAGCAACAGCTACGCCAATGTGTGTTGACTAGAGTATTTATTGTCTTAACCAGGCTCTCATATGAGAGGTATGTATCACAGGTGCTGCTACGTTCTTGTTACTAATTTCAATTCAAAATATGAGCTTTAGTTTTGCATTTCAGAAAACTGCGTCGCTATTCTGCCTGTCAAAAAAGGGAAACTGAAGAACTTCCGTGTACTAATTCTCTTAAGATAACCGTAAACACATGTATTTCCAGATCTGGCAATTTATGTGGCTATGGAATACGGAATTTACCCAATACGAATATTCCAGCTTTGGAATTAAGATGGTGTGTTGTGTATAATAAAGCAAACCTTCACGAGGGGTATCTGCCTAAGATGAGGGTTCTAACGCTTATTTACATTACCGACCATTAAAAAACTGACCAAAACTCCTGGCCAATTAGATCGACAGCCGAGCGATGGGTCCCGCGAACTCAGGACTTTCACACTTCCGCCGTCTACCATTTTGAGTGCCTTATCCACTCAGCCATGGTGGGGCGTGGAATTAAGAAGTTTAGATTATAGTTTGAAACACGTGCAAGACCCTCTACCCCAATGTGTTGAAAAATAATTTCTTCTTGTTTTATGCAGGAGTGATATGAAGTAATCTAGAAAGAAGATGTATTGATGAATCTGATGAAAGAAGATGTATTGGCATAACGAAGGTTATTTGTGCCCATTATAGTCCTTCAGTTTACCGCCCTATTCTTTCTAAGTCTAGGAGTTCCGCCCCCTCCATTTCTGTCCTTTCATTTGTTCCCCTTTTCTTTTGAAATTTAGATGTCCTTCCAGCCCCATCTTTGTTTTTAGTTTGATGCCTTAGATAATCTGCCTCTTTGCCTCACTCTTGCTACGTCACTGGTATGATGATGGCTAACCCCATAATTGAGTTTATTGTGATGAAAACATGTTAAATTGCGCTTTCGGTATTAAAGAACAAATATCGTTTAACTAGGAACAAGAAACATGAAAATTTGCATAACTATAAGAATAAATGTAAATTGTAGTAACAATAAATAATAGGAAAGGGTTGTGTAAAAGCAGTCACCCCCCCCTCCCCGAAAAAACTTATCTATATTTCTAATTATTGCTTTCGTATTTCTTTCAGGTTTTATGGCTAAAAGTTCAAAATTTGGAGATGCCGATGAAAACGATTTTTTAAAAACTTAAGTCGTCTAATAAATTAGAATTTTCAGAAATAGCTTTTCTTAATCAAAACTTTCCTTTTCTTAAAAAAGTCCCTCTCCCCCACCTGTCCCCTAACCAAAATGGTTTATTACTTTAAAATCTAAATATTCCAAATATGGGGGGCAGGGTATTTATATCAATATTAATGCATATATAGTACTTAGTTTATACTATATATTTATATAAATACCACCACTCCCATATTTCTAATATTGGAATATGTTTTTTTAAATTTTAATTAACTATTTATGTTGGGGGGGATACTTTTTCAAAGAAAAAAAATAAGGACAGTTTTGATTAAGAAGAAATGTTTCTGAAAATTCTAATTTGTTATGGCGACTTAAGTTTATGAAAAAACGTTCATGATTCGTTAGAAAATTTCAAAATAACATTTTATGCATACTATCTAAAACGTGGTAAAATAGTTGTAAATCTGAAAGTATCATCGATTTCCTTTCGTTGTTGCAACCTATCTAAAGCGTTGAAAAATGGTGGGAATTGACGTTGTTTAAACGCATTTAAATCGTTGAAAAATGGTCGATAAATAGGCGTACTATGATTTCTGCATCGGTTTAAAAATGGTGGGAAATGGTTACTATATAGACACACTATCGTTTCTGCAACGGTTCTAAAACGCCACTTAGTGCGTCCATTTTAACGATTTTAAAACGTTTGAAAATGGTGGCAAAATAGGTACATTATCGTCTTTTTTTCGTTTCGGCAAACGTTTATAAAACGTGCGAAAGAATGAGTGTTAAATCGGTGGAAAGCGATGACACATTTGCGAAATCATTGCGTTACTACTTGACGTTTTTGCAACGGAAGGCGATTCCGTGTTAGCAACGTTTTAAAAACGGAAGCGTGCTACTTGGGAATTGACTCGTTTTTATATTGATCTCAAATATATTGATCCAAAATAATACCACTGGGAGATGGAAAGTTACTGGTTCAAAACCAGTTACGCCCGCCGACCTAACCGACCTAACCGTATAATCGACTCGTTTTTACATTGATCTCAAATATATTGATCCAAAATAATACCACTGGGAGACGGAAAGTTACTGGTTCAAAACCAGTTACGCCCGCCGACCTAACCGTTCGGAGTTTCCAGTGTTTTCCTCCGAAACATAGCATAAATACGGGTTAGGAACCTTTAAAAAGGCCAAAATGCAGGGCATCCTACCACGCGGCCTAGATCCTATGTGTAGATAATTGACCGTCATCACCCAAAAACAAAAAAAAAAATTATACCAAAGAGAATGAAATTTTTTTTAAAGTCATATGCGTTTAACATAGAGCCTCTTCCTGTTTTTGGAAGTCAGTTTAAAAATATGACGTGGCCCACCAGTTGCCGAGCACATAGAGCTCTCAACTAGTAGACGGAAGGTACCTGGTTCAAATCCAAGTCGCATCGGCCGACCTACGCGTTTGGAGTTTCCAGTAGTTTTCTCGGAAACGTTTCGTAAATACGGGTTAGGACCCCTTAGAAAGACACCCGCGGAGAGCACTAGATTACTCGAGTTGATAATCGACCATAATCTTAAAAATAAAAGCACATGACTTCTTTCATGTCTTTTTAGTTTCATACATTTTTGATACGCTCCACTTATTTGAAATTGAGTTAGGATAATTGAAACGTTTATACAGATCTCTAAAATGTAAAAAAAAAAATTTTATGCAAGGATTATAGTGCAAAATTCTCATTTTAGAACGTAATTGCAAACTTCCTGATTTTTTGGAAGCTACTGTTGAGTATTTTCTACCCCCCCCCCTTCCAAACCTACCTATTCGACCCTCCCCCCCCCCGCAATATTTTTTACAAGTCGGCGCCAGTGAACAAAATGTTATAGTATGAACAAAGGAAAGACTTTTATACTTCAAACATACGCTTGATTGGGATTAGACGCACAAGCACAGGCGCAAAACACCCACTGGTGACCAGTATCGGAACTAAAGTGCTCTCAACCCCACAATTTTATCTTTTAATTGGGAATAATTTCATGACTAATTTTCGAGACATACTGAATAAATTAATCGCGTATAACCAGTAAGCATTCAACTATAATGCATAGCAATTACATAGATCAGGAATAGGTGGAATCTATATTTTAAATAATAAAAATTCTATGTAGCATAGTGTATCAGGCGCAGCTCTAAGGCCGGACAAAGCGGACGCTTCTTCTGGGTGGCAAATTTATGGAGCGGCATTTTGGCTCGAGTTTGAAAAATACATTTTTTATAACCAAAAAGTTTTCTAATGTTGCATTGCAATATATAATTTCACATAGTACTATTTAATTTTCTCTCTCCCTTTTTCTGTGGTGAATTTTCCTCCGGTCTGAAATCATTGAGCGTGTACGTGACCATATCTGTAGAGCCAGGGTCGGAATGGCCTATCTGTCCGCGAGTAGATGCGCCCTCTCTTTGTGGATTCTTTGCGCCCACATTTTTTTTTACTCTCTTTTCTTTGAGTTTTTGACTCTCTGTGTCTGACATATGTCGGCTGCAAATCATTAGAGTTCTACTTTATGACTGGCAGTTTCTCTTGGTTAGCCAAATGTACCCTAGAGGCATCCAATGTTGATGAGGAGAAATTTCAGAGTTCCCTCTTGAAATGAAAAATGCTTCTATGTTAGTTTACATACGCCACGCGAGGAATGATTCAGTGGAACGGAATGAATCATCATCGTACAATCTAGTGTATACATATTTCTCAAGGGAGCGTGAGCTCCTGCACGTTTCCCTTATATCCCCCTTGCTACACTGTCCCATTGTTTCTATGTATAGCAATTTGGAACTTTCCATGCATCGGCTTAAAGAGGGTTATGTCGCCTATACGGTCTTTATATTTGCCGCCCTATTCTGGACATTTTGCGACCCCCAATTTCAACTTGGTTTTTCAGTTTATCGCTTCATTCGGTTTCCTCGTTCGGCTGCCTTTCACCTTTATTTTCAGCTGGTCGCAAGCGGCTCCCCAACCTTGTTTACTCCACTGCCTCCAAGGGGGCCCATGTCAATCCTTCCAGACGGAAGATGCTTGCTATGGGCTTTAAAAAACTTTTAAATGATACAAACAGATTCAGTTTCGAGGATGGATATAAGTGGGAAGCACAAGTGTGCGCACGCAAGACGAAGCTAGAGGACGGCCAGGGGCGCGCATGTGGAGACTTTTTGTTATTTCTTTTCTTCGAAAATGTTTCTTGGGGGGCAAAATTTTAATTTCGTGAAGGACTTTCACGACCCTAGCTACAAATCTACGTACGAGAGGAATAAATTCACACAAGCTAAAATGGGGTTTTTGATTATGATGATATTTCATGCAATTCAGAATTCGGTTATGCAAGCTTTGCGCTCCGCCTGACAAAATTTCTGTGTATCTGCCCGTATTCGGTGTGTTATAAAAATGTTTAATATACTTATAACAGGGAGGCTCACCATGGCACAGTAGTTGTGTCACTGAAAATAGTAGACGGACAAAGTATGAACCCAGGTAGCACGCAACGGTTTTTAAACGTTGCAGTTTGGTTGCAATGGTTGCATATTCGTTAAGTTGCAGATATTCCTATTTCTGACGTAGCAGAAACGTTGCTTTTTCGTTTCAAAGGTTGTATATTGGTTACGCTGCAAATATGCCAAACCTGTGACATGGCAGAAACGTTGCGTTTTGGGATTCATTTTACCTTGCTCTTTTAGTTGCGAAAATTTCGTTTTTAAAACCAATTTGCAACCGTTTCATATTAGTTCATTTTTCCGTGTTTAGGACGTTTCGAAAACGTTGCATAATCGTTGCATTTTAGGATATTTAAGAGCACCGCATGCGAACTCCATGTTATCTACTGCAAGGTCAAGTCTCTATCCAGCGCAGTTGCTTGTTTACGTCAGCCATTAAAGAATGGTGTGCTGCTCTAATCATTCAAATATGGATTAGTAAAGTAAGTAAATGTTAATATTATTGTAATGATTGTATTTCTGCTAACGATGTGTGTTTTCTTGAAGAAAGATACGCATAATGGATATTTTTTTCACATGAAGGCTGTCTTTAAAATATTGCTGTTCGTATATTCTTTTCTAGTCAGAATGCCGTGTTGAGCAAGACGAAGTATATTTTTCAGATCGCTTTGGTGTCACGTATTTAGCCTGTATCTAAGAAAGGTAAAACAAGTTTTTAAATTAAACAAGGCTCACAATCGCTGACTATTTCTTACATCAGCCTTAGCATTTGTTTTAGGCAATTTTCGACTATTGTTTTCTAACTCCGAGCAGTTTGTTCTGTATTATCTGTTGGCCGATATTCATCCAGTGTTTTCAAACGCTGTGCAACTTGTTCTATACTATCTGCGGCCAAAAGTTTTCTCTCTGTGGGAGGCATTACCCACGATGCCTCTTTCACGTTTAATTATTCCTACAAGAATGTCATTATTGCTACGTTGCTTATGTGAATTTAAAAAAAAGAAGCAAGATACATCACTTTTAGAGGAGGTTATCAACAAAATAACTCAAAGCAAAAGAAATGCAGTGATCGTCTGCTACATTTAACATCTGCAAATATGAGAATGTGTTCCACAGTTCTTATGTTGATTCCAGGGCACTGTTTTTTTTTTTTTTTTTTTTTTTTTTTAAATAATAATAATGCCTGTTACTCGGAACCGTGTTGGAACGGAAAAATTGAAATTCTCTGCAGTTTTAACATCTGTCATTTTGAATCGTTGTTACGAAAACCTTTGCAATAATTAGGAATACTGTTTGATTTAATTGTTTTCGCTTTCATATTGCACGCATCTGATCTGGTTACCGCTTTGTCGCCATAACAATATGTATTTTTTTATGTGGTTGTTATTTTAAAAATCATTATATGTGGTAAATTTATATAATCGTAGAATACATTTTATAAACATTTCTTCATATCCTCAAAGATATGTGTTTCTTTCATATTTAAACAACAAATATAAATCATGCTAAACGCATAGATTATAAAATTTTCTAACAAAATAGCCTTTTTTGCGATGATCGTCAGGCTTCACAGCATTTCCCGAGTAACCTTATGAAAGCCGTTTATTACTATTAATGTAATATTCTGATGCCTCATAAAAAGGTTACAGGATATTTCCAATTTTATAATGAAGAGTAAGCTGTCATAAACGTCCATTTTGTCCAGCCAGCTACAAACTTTGTTTACTCTCAATTTTATTATATAAGATCATTCACACAATATTTCATGTTGGAAATCATACTTAATGTTTATTTCCCCCATTAACAATAGTGTTCAGTAAAGTTAATTTATTTTTCTCAGTTCGATCAATGTCGTAATTAATTTCACCTTTATTGATGAAAATAAAACAATAATTCAACAACTTAAAAAACTATTTTGTCTTATTAATTTAAATTGATACCCGAGTTCGAACACTGTATTATGTCGTTAAGGATTAGTATAATACTGAGTATGATTTAAACTTAAAAATTTTAAAGACAAACAAGTAAAAATTTTGTTATTTAGATTGTCCGTGGTCTTTCAGAGAAGTTTTGTTATCCTTGATATTTGGACATGGGATATAGAAGATAAAATATTGGACCCCTTTAGTTTACGCGCAAACGCAAATTACAAATAATTACTCACATTTTGAATATACATCGCTCAAAATAGCATATGGTAAAAAATTTTAATTCTATATAATATTTGTACACTTTATATTAAATTTTACAAGATTGTATTAATTTTGCAAATTTTATAATTTAGTCTTAACACACACCACTTACTTTTTTAAGAATTTAAAATTTTTTAGTGCTATTGAACATTTTCAATAGACATTTATTGTAAAATTTACTGCCAATCAAATTTTATAGGAAGAATGGAGTCCCCCCCCCATTAGCTGAATCCCTTCCCTGAGAAAGCTATAGCTACGCCAATGTGTGTGGACTGGAGTATTTATTGGCGTACCAGGCCATTGGTATACCAGGTTCTCATTTTGTCGCATGTATGAGAGGTATGTATCACAGGTGCTGCTACGTTCTTGCTACTGTTTTCAATTCACTATATGTTGGCTTTTGTTCTGCATTTCAGAAAACTGCGTCGCTATTCTGCCTGTTAAAGCATGGAAACTGGAGAATTTCTGTGTACAAATTCTCTTCAGATAACCGTAAACACATAAGTCTATCCAGATCTGGCAATTTATGTAGCTACGAAATATGGATTTTACCCAATACGAATAATCCAGCTGTGGAATTAAGATTGTGTTTAACGTAGAATACAGCAAACCTGCACGCGGGGTATCTGCCTAAGATGCGTGCTGTTACGCTTATTTACATTACACTTGAAGAAATCCGACCAAAACTCCTGGCCAATTAGATCGAAAGCCGTGCGATGGGGCCCGAACCGGGGACATTCACACTTTCGCCGTCTACCATTTTTAGTGCCTTAGCCACTCAGCCATGGTGGGGCGTGGAATTAAGAAGTTTAGACTATAGTTTGAAACATGTGTAAGACATTCTACCCCAATGTGTTGAAAAATAATTTCTTCTTGTTTTAGTGTACGAATGATATTGGCATATATGTAGGAATGATATTGGCTTATATGTAGGAATGATATTGGCTTCTTGTTTTAGTGTAGGAAGATGTATTGGCATAACGAAGATTATTTGTAACGATTGTAGTCCTTCAGTTTACCGCCCTATTCTTTCTAAATTTAGGAGTCCCCCCCCCCATTCATTCCTGTCCTTTAATTTGTTCCCCTATTCTTTCTAAAAGAGGGTGGAATGGGTAAGACTTCTGAAGAAGGCCAGGGCCCACAAGGGGCTGTCGTGCCAATGTTCATGAAAACATGTTAAATTGATTTCAGAATTAAATAACGAAGAGCTTTTAACTAGGAGCAAGAAACATGAAAATTTTCATAACTATAAGAATAAATGTAAATTGTATTAACAATAAATAATAGGAAAGGGCTGTGTAAAAGCAATCACCCCATTCCCCCGAAAAAACTTATCTATATTTCTAATTAATGCTTTCGTATTTCTTTCAGGTTTTATGGCTAAAAGTTGAAAATTTGGAGATGCCGATGAAAAGTTATGAAAGAAGGCATGGAATACATTCTAAATTTTGACATTGTACCTGTGAAATGTGAAACAAACAGAAAAACGTTGCTTGAATATATGTCTCAATAAAAATATTTCAAGGTTTTTTTTGTATGGAAGTTACTTATTACAGAAAAAGTAAGGAAGGAGTTAATAACATTAACAGTTCTTTGCAATCACTAATATTATTATGGATATTTTTTTTCATTTTTTTGGATAACTGATTTTTAAAATTTAAAATAGCATTACTTGTTTTAAAGGTTCAGGTGACTAAAAGTGATCATAACTTAGTGTGTTAAGTGAAAAATAAGTGATTATAGATTGCAAAGCATGCTGATTGCAAAGTGAAATTGTACAAAAGTTGGGATATATACCTGTAATGCTTTACTAGGTTCCACGGTATCTTGCTCTTCTGAAACAATATGGCATGTATGGGATCCTTTGAAAAGTTGCGGGCTAAACTTTAGGATACTAGCGAAGACACGGGAAGTATAATTGGGATTTATATGGGATTTTATATGGGTTTTGATACGTTCTAAGGCCGGATGAAAAGCCGTGGAGGGCCACATCCGGCCGGCGGCCGAAGGTTGTACACTGCAAAAAAAAGTCTGTCAAATTTACAGAAAAAAACTGTCAGCCAGGCACCCGTTTATGTCCGTATATTTAACAGAAATGTTCTGTAATTTTTTACAAATTATCCGTTTATTTTACAGAAATCTTCTGTATGTTTTACAGAAGTCTTCCATAATTTTTACAGATTCCCTGTTTATTTTACAGGAAACTTCTGTGTGTTTTACAGAAGTCTTCTGTAATTTTTTACAGATTCTCCGTTTATTTTACAGAAATCTTCTGTATGTTTTACAGAAGTCTTCCGTAATTTTTTACAGATTCTCTGTTTCTTTTACAGAAATCTTCTGTGTGTTTTACAGAAGTCTTCCGTAATTTTTTACAGATTCTCCGTTTATTTTACAGAAATCTTCTGTATGTTTTACAGAAGTCTTCCGTAATTTTTTACAGATTCTCCATCTATCTTACAGAAATCTTCTGTGTGTTTTACAGAAGGCCTCTGTAATTTTTTACAGATTCTTCATCAATTTTACAGAAATATGTGTGTTTTACAGAAGTCTTTCGTAATTTTTTACAGAGTCTCTCTTTCTTTTACAGAAATCTATGCGTTTTACTGATTTCTTCTGTATTTTTAAAAATTTTTACAGATTCTCCGTTTATTTTATAGAAATGTTTTGTATTTTTTTTTTTAGATACTCAAGAAATCTGTAATTTTTCCAGATTCCCCGTGTTTTGTCGACGGTATATTTCTGTCAATGTAGCAGACTTTAACCATTTTTTTACAGCTTGATTTAAGGAATTTACAGAAAAAACCAGTTTTTTTATGAAATATATTTTGTATTTGTAACAACTTTCTTTTGTTTTTAATAATTCAATACCTTACTTAAAATTACTTAAAAAAATTACTTACTTACAATTACTTAAAAATTTCAGTAATTTTATGATATAGTACTAGATTCTTTCGACGACCTTGGCCCTGTTAAGTGGTAAAAAAATTCTGCTACGAAATGTTAATGAAAATAAATTCTTGAGTATGTTTTGAAATAATAGGTGACATTCATTATTTTCAATCAATTCCATCCAAGGGCATACTTTAAAATTAAGTAACTGTACAAAATAAAATATTAATGTTGAAAAAGAAAGATTTATAAGAACGATTGCTATCAATCAAGTAAAACAGTAATCAAAGAAGCTGATTTCAAATGAATCAATGCATTTCAAAGCACGAAAATTTATACACAAATGAATGGATCAGGGGTGGGAGTGTAGATGTTCCAAGCATATAGTGTAAATTTGATTTTTTAATGCTTTCAAAATTATTTCTTGATATAATCTATGAAGTATCCATCATGTTCATGGGTAGGGAAGCGTATCAGTTTGTCATGTCAATTGTCCCTAAATAAATCGTTGGGGTATTTGTAGTAAATGAAGTTAGAGGAAGTATTTACTGTAACGTTTATTTTTTAGGTGATTGTAGCGCGTCATTGTAGTTAAAAGGATATATATGTTTGCTTCTAAACTATTGATTAATGTTGTGATGGCGTCGTTCAAGTAAATACTACATACATAGAGTGAAACCTCTGAAAAACAGCTACGTTTGGTCCCATATAATAATGGCCATTGTATGAGACAACCGTTCTTTGGAGGTTCACAATAATGTTAATTCAATAGTCTCAATTCAATTCTGTAAACTTCTAACAGTGTCTGTTTTAAGAGATGACCAGTCTTCGGAGGTGACCGTTAGTAGAGGTTTTAATGTATATGCATATATGCATCTTATTTTTCAGAAATAGTTTTTAGGAGTTTAAAATTATTCTTGCATGATATATCTATGCTTCGATTTTTGTAATATCCATTAATAATCAAAGAAATACGTCAAGAAAAATTGTGAAAAATTAGATTTATTTTAAGAAAAACAATGCAGTATTTATAAAGTACAAACAAAGGAATATTTACAAAGTTTATTGTTTATAATTTTATAGATTTGCTTCCCAGTATTCATGGGTATTTCTTAATATATAATTAGTGGTCAATTAGCTCATATGCCGTAATTTTATTAAGTAAATTGAGAATTTTCATATTAACGGCCTCGCGTTTTTTCACATCAGGATTCTTATTGCATCCTCTGTTAGGATTTATTCCAAGCAAAAACCTAGAAACAAAATAATTTACTTCAGTGAATTAAACACATTTAAAAAATCACATTTTACTTTTGACTCATCTATAAACTGAAATTTGTTAACACAAGCTAGGAGCATAATAATTTTACTTTTCAGCAGAACTTGTTGTAATTCCCCCTCGACAGGCACGTAGCCAGGGAAGGGGACGCTTGAGGAGCTATAACCTTCCCCCGAAAAATCAAATATGTATATTTATATACAGGGGTGGATTTAGGGAAACAGACTCTGCAGCCCCGCGTCCTCTACAAGAGAGGGGCACCAAGGGGCCCCATTACCACAATCCACCCAGTATTCTAGGGAAGGCTTATATTCTAGGGAAGACCCTTGTTCCAGAGAAGGCTTATTTCAGTATTTCAGACACTTCAGTACTAAAATACAAAAAGTTTCAGTATATTTTAAAAATGATCACTATGCCTTGCCTATGTCGGAGGGTGGGCTGCTCTTTCTTGCACCTTTCATAGGACCCCATGATACCTATGTTTAAGTTATGGTATTTAAATATTTGAGCATCCCCGAATAAAAATCCTGACCATGGGCCTGCCCTTCCAAATTAAAATGTCAAAATTACCATCTTGTTTTAAAATAGAAGACTGTATGCGGCGGTAGAAGACGGATTTTACATTGCTATTGAACATACGAAATAAATTTACATTATAAAATATTTTTACTATATTTAACAATATGCTTAATTTTCGTCAAATCTTTTTGAAAAATAATGAATAAGAAAAAAGAATCAAATTTTGAACTTTTTAAAAGGGGAAAGCTCACGTTTTTAAGCATTCCTCTCTTTTTAAATGTAAAACTTTTATAAAGAACTGCTTACTGAGCGATCAGATCTGCGCTAATTTCTAATTACTTTCTTACATATCAAGTATTGAATAAAAAATTTCTATCTATGTTTAGTGTTCCTGATTCAGGATATTGGCCACTAACAACACTTATGATTCGAGATTTTGAAATTTAAAACGTTGATGATCAGACTGTATAATAAGCAAAATATTAAAGAAATACTTTTTAAACTAGACAGTGATATGAAATGGATTTAAAATTTATGCATTAAAATAAATAAACATTTATCTTGCACAAAGCCTCACCATGGCACAGTGGTTATATCACTGAAAATGGTAGACGGCCGAAGTGTGAAGGTCCCGGGTTCGGGTTCCATCGCACATCCGTCGACCTAACCGTTCGGTGTTTTTCGTGGTTTTCTCCGAAACTTAGGGTAAATACGGGTTAGGACCCCTTACAAAGACCCCCACAGAGGGTAACTCCCTTGTTTTGTCATTCGGACGAGGATTTACAAGCGGACTTCGAGCCAAGCACACAAATCCGATATACATGTTCACAACAGCAGCAGGTAGTCACTATAGCGCAAATGCGTTGCACTGATGTGTGCTTCGAATGCATATACACGTGTTCATATACGCAATATGTATTCAGTTATCACGAGCAGGCACGTATTCAGGAAACATTTTGGGGGGGGGGAGTCCAAACCGTAAAAAAGCAGAATTTTTCACAAAAAGACTATCATTATAGTGACAAAAATCAAAATTTTAGGGTGGGGGAAGGTCCGAAATCTCAGCACCCCCCCCCCTCTCCTCGTTAAATACGTCATATGAGTTTGAAGATAGTTTTGGATTATGTGCGCAGATAACTTTTTCTTTTATCTGACTATGGTTCTTAGTAAACTGAAATTGTATTTATTTAAAAGAAAGAAACGGGGTTTGTGGGTGTGGAACCCCCCTCACAGAGTAAATGTTAACTTAAAATATAGTGAATAAGAATTATAAAAAAATCTATACATCCCTGTTTAAGAATTTAAAAAATGAATACATAATATTTAAATAAAATATTAATGCCATTAAAAATTTCACACAGTTATGACAAAGACTGCCAATAATGACCAATACTAAAGCTGTTCCGATCACCAGAAGCCAAAACTACCATGTTTGTTCCCGTAATAGTCGCACTTTTTTGCCAATTTTTCATGTTGAAAGTCCAGGTGCGACTATTATGCGGATAAAATCTACTATATAATATTGTAACTCTAAAGCTATTTTTTTCTGTGTTAACTAGTGCGGGTGCCAAAATGTGAGTAGTAAAAAAAAATAATTTTAATTTAATTTAAATTTAACTAAATTTGAGTGAGAATACTGGTAATTGGAAAGGTAAAAATTTAAACATGAGAAATAGTAAGTACTAAATTACTTCCAGATAAAAGTGCAAATTATGGAAAGCCCTACCCAAACTGAGGAACCTAAGTTTAACCTGTTCAAAATATTTCTTCGAGAAATTTCTACAATAATACTCAAGGTTTAGAAATACCAATATTCTACACTGAATTAAGGCACACACACCTCAACGTATAGTCGTAATATCATCGCGTTGTGAAAATAAAAAAATTTAATTTATACAATAGCCATGCAAACTAGAGGAACTCACCTGGGAATAAGATTAAAGGTTTGTCATTTTCTCCACTGTCTCCAGCTGTAAATTAAATAGCATGCAGGGAGACAAAAAATCACTGATTCATTTTGGTACCAACTTTCTTTATTAGAGGATATTTGAAAAATTATTTTCTAGATTAAATAATTTACAACAATTCAATATTCACTTAATTTACCATTGAAATTTTACTAACACATAGAAACATTTTCAAAGTACCTTATATGGAGCTCACCATATATTCGCTCCTCATCGAAAAACTCAGGAATAATATTCAAATTTATCATCATTTTCAAACAAATGCATGGATTCAAAGTAATTTGCATAACTTAACTAATTAATTGCTGATGAAAATTAACTATTGCAAATTAATTATCATGCTGATTTTTGCAGTTATTATTACTAAAAATAATAATCTCAATTGACATATTATTACACTAACATATCATATTCAATTCAGATTTCAATACATTTTCACAACAATATTTCTCATGTTAATTTTCAAGTTCAAAAATTTTTTTACTAGAATCACTTCAAGATTTTTCTTTGAAGGAGAATAAAATGGAATTTATAAAGTTCTACATTACCACCGATGCCCTTGGCAATAAATCAAGTTTTTAACACGTATGCACATCTTAGCTGGAGAAAACAGTTCATCAGAGTGATTCATCAAAGGAAGTTTAAACAAAAGTCTTTAGTACGTATGCACACCTTAGCAGCTGTCACATGGATCGAGTCACATGGACAGATTCTTTGGTAGAAATAAAGCGACATCAATTCTGTCATATTTTTTTATGTTGAGTCAACACTGATTAATAATTTTTCTTCACCGCAGAATTTTTGTAATACAAATCATCGATGAATATAGATAAAAAATGTAGAGCCTCAGCCGCTTCTGAGCAGGACACAAATTTTTTTACGATGAACACATCTATATTCGTATAACTTGATGATTTTTTTTTTCAGCAATATTTAACATCTCTTCGTCTTCATGATTTTATATAAACAAATCTTTTTAAATAGCGTAGTAAAAAGTAGAAAATTGCAGCGAGGCGGGGGATGCCCTGTTCGTGCAGTCTTCGGCCTGCCGACGAACATTTGAAGAAAAAAAGTGGGCATCCCCGCCTAAAAAAAACACGCACCGTCACTCTACCTTTGGAACAGTACAACTGCCTCAACGAACTTTTTTCGGTCACTTTTTTTGAAAGCCGTTGCCACTGAGAGTGGAGGAAAAATTTTTCATTTTCCGCTGAGTCATTCCCCTGACCTGGGTGATCGGTGAATAGAACCAGTTTCGCTAGGCGTCGTGACGTAATTCCTCTTGCTCTGAGATGAAGAGGAAGGGAGAAAAAGTTCACGCAGGAATTTATTGTGATTTTATTGGCAACCAGATAGCTTTGTTTACAAACAATTCTACGGACGTGCGGAGTTGTTGTGTTTTTAATTGGATGTAATATGCTTCCAATTTTTTTTGTTTGTTACACTACAGTGTAATATCCTTCCCCCCAACAGGAAAAAAAGAATACGTAGCTTACTCTTACAGATTTTGCAATTCAACTATGTGGCACATATTTATATAAAATAAAAGTTCACACTAAAATGTTTGTATATATGATGATACCATAATCAACAAGATAAGAAAAAAAAATTTTGTTCACAACTATGTACATGAGCTCAAATATAAATGTTCAAATATATATGTATATATGTACAAAATGACTTGCAAGTATTACTTTTTTGTACAGAGTGCGATGGCCTCATGCAATCCCATAAACTGTACCTCTTTGTTTTCTACTGTACATTCAGATTCTCACTCTTATTCTCATTCGTTTCGAATTTTTACACACAAAATTTTGTACACATTTGCGAGAAAAAAAAATTTTGAATTTTAGGAAGATGTCAAGTTGAGATGCCAGTCCATGAATCCTCAGAACTATTAAATTAGTCTTTTCTATATTTCTTTAATTAGTATTATCTAACGTTTTTAAGTTTGGCCAAAATTACAGAATCATTTATGCGTTCACCAGACTGTTCTGAAGAACTCCAAATATAGGACCAGCCATACATATTTGGAATCGCAGTGATCAGAAATGCGCCTTTTCTGAACACTGTCTCCCCAGAAAAGTCTAGGAGAGCAACACAAGTTGAAACTCTGTTAGAAATTAATTTTAGGTTCTTTTTTTTTTTTTTCGTGTGTTCTGAGACTCAGAAAAGACTTTACCTCCTTTTTTTATGTTATGGTCTCTGTATTGAGAATATTTGAATTTAGGGGTTTTTGAATGAAAATTTTACTTATATGCACTTTTCTGTCCCTCAGTGCATCATTCTCAGTTTTATGAATAATTAAATTGTTGTTTCTTAATACTTTTTTAACCTCCTAGGGACCATTATATTTTTTTTGCAATGCACCTTGTTCAGTAAATTCTTCTAGAAAGACTTTATCTCCCAATTTGACATCCGGATTTTTTCGGCCTTTTATGTATTTAGAATGTGCTTTGAAATATTGACTTTCATTTATTAAGATATTATTCTTGATCTCTTCTGATATTTTTTTGACATTTTCAACATATTTGTTGAATTCCAAAGTGTATTTGGGTTCATCAAAGGCATTTATTGGTAGGTTAAGTTTACGCCCAAAAAATACTTCAGCAGGAGAGTATTGAGTTACAGCATGCGTTGTGTTGTTGTAGTGCAATTTGAAAAATAATAAACTGTTGGACCAGTCACAGACTCTTTCCTAGATAGCAGCAACACTCTCTTTCAGGGCCTTATGAATACGTTCTACAATTCCGTTTGAATTTGGATGATATACCGAGGATTTTCTGTGTTCAATTTTAGCCTCATTCATAAAATTTTCAAACTCATTTGAACAAAAATTTGTGCCGTTGTCAGAAAGTAGTATCTTTGGAATGCCAAATCGTGAAAAATATTCCTGTAAGTGTTTAATTATTGTGGTTGAAGTATAATTTCATAAGGGAATTAGTTCAATAAAACGAGAGTAGTGATCAGAAATACTTAGAATGTAAAATTTTCCATCAATGGATCGAGGTAGTTTTCCTACTATGTCGATTGCTATCATCTCCCCAGGAGCTAAATGAGATTTTGAAACAAACTCTGAAGTAGTGTTTTTTGGCTTAGATTTATTCTCTAGACATTTTGTACAGTTTTCACAAAAGTTTTTTGTATTAGCAAACATGCCCTTCCAAAAGAATTTTTGATTGAGAAGTTCATATGTTCTTGCCACACCAAAGTGAGGTGCATGAGCTGATTTCAAACATGTTTGTATTAGAGATTTCGGAATTAAAATTCTGTTTTTGATGGATTTATCTTTTCTGTTTCTATTGGAAGGTTTAATTTTGATCATTAGTAGTTGGTTATGTGATTCAATAAAATATTGTTTTTAGTTTTCTCATTGTTGTCCTTTATCTCTTGAATTAATTTTGAAATGTCTTTATCCTTGAATTGTTCAGATTTAATAGTTGCATGACTGAGATCAAAATCATTGTTAAAAATATTTAAGTTATTTACAGTGAGGTCTTCTTGAAGTACTCTAGATAGAAAATCAGCTGGATTTTTAATGCCAGGTATGTGTTTAATGTCATAATCAAACTGTTGTAAATATAGAAGCCATCGAGCCACTACTTCAGGTTGTTTGTCCAAATTTAAATGGTGAGTTAAAGGTTTGGCATCTGTTAAAATAAAAAATTTCTTACCAAAAATTTGTTCATGAAAATGTTTACATGCAAGATAAATAGCAAAATGTTCTCTTCTGAGAGAAGGATATTTAGATTCAGCTGCAGAAAGTTTTTTCGAAAAAAATTCTATGGGAAAAAATTGATCATCTGTCTTTTGCATCAGTATACCACATACTGCAACATTAGATGCATCACAGACCAGGTAACAATCCTTTGATTCATCAAAATTTTTAATTGTGGGTTTTGTTAAAATAATTTCTTGAATTTTATCAAAAGCTCTCTGACATTCTGCAGTCCAAACAAAAGGAACTTTTTTTTTGGTTAGATTTACAAGAGGTTCCATGATTTCAGCGTAGTTGAAAATTAAATGTCGAAAATAGTTAACCATACCTAAAAATGTCTGAGTTTGTTTTAAATTTTTTGGAGCTGGGAATTTATTTACTTTTTCAATATTTGATTCAGAAGGTGAAAAACCATTACTGTTTACAGTAAAACCTAAGTAAGTAATTTCAGATCTGCAAAGTTGAATCTTGTGTGGGTCTAAAGTTAAATTGAAGTTTTTTAATCTATCGAATACCTTCTGAAGTAAAATTTTAAGTTCAGTAAGTGAATTGGCAGCAACAATAATGTCGTCTAGAAAAAATTGAACATTAGGACCCTTCAAATCATTAATGCATTTTGAAATTAGTGTGTGAAAATAAGATGTGCTGCTTTTGCTGCCGAAAAAAAGTCTTGTGGGTTGGAAATTTCCTAGTTCACAACAAAAAGCTAATTTTTCCCTATCACTTTCCTTAAGTTTGATTTGAAAAAAAGCAGATTTTAAGTCTAAAACACAGTAAAGTTTCTTCCCAGAAATATTATGCAGAATGTCAGATATCTTTGGTAAACAAATTTTGAAGGATACAGTAACTGAATTTAAAAGTCTGTAATCTACGAAAATGCGAAATTTAAGTTGTGATTGATTGGAGTTTGGCGGAGGTTTCTTTCGTACAAAAATTGTTGGAAAACTGTATGAACTTGAACTATTCTCAATTATGCCTGCTTCTAAAAGTTCTTTAATCTCTTTTTGAGCAAATTCTTTAGCAATTTTTGGAATTGGATAAGGCTTTGTCTAAATGGGGAAATTGTGTAGAAGTTTGAATTCTGGTATGACTGCATCAGTAGAAGCAAGTGTTTTATATCCCAGCAAACACAGCCGTATCGGGTAAGGGATGGGCCGACATCGGCAGTACCGTTTCGATGTCGGCATTGGCAAGATGGTAATTGGAGCGGTGTCGGTTCTGTGTCGGCAAAATGCGTTGGCGTAGGCAAAAGAAAGGTGATTTCGGGCGTGCAACGGTCCGATTGCGGCAAGTCTTTTAGGGTTAACATGCGATTTCGGCGATGTACTGCATAACCGACATCGGTCCAGAAGTGTAATTTCTAAACTGACCGGTATAGAACCAGCAAGCAGCACATATATGTTGTTAAAGTAATACTTTTTAATTTATAGTTTCGAAACTTACATGTTTT
>JAWZYV010006395.1:0-20677 GCA_038373885.1 Cheiracanthium punctorium | reverse complement strand
GCTATCTTGCATTTGAAGTAACTAATTTAACATGCTGACATTAAAAAGTATCAATTATATTCATTTTTAATTTTGATGGGGGAGAGGGGAATTGCAAAGGGTTAGATTTCTGAAACTTGCAATACTTTTGGCCAGTAGTGTAGGTTTGAATGTACTGATGAACAAATACAACATGCCTTGTTAGTTATAAAATAAACTAATAACTATGATAGTGTGTCACATCAATTTAACTTCATAATAAGAAAAAAATCAAACATTTTTCCTGAAAATCACCAAAACAACTTTAAAATGGTGCTTACGAAATTTTAAAAGATGTGGAATTTTATTTATTTATTTTTATAGCATGGTGATCACCAAAACATAATTTGATACTTTCATCCATCCAGATGTACATCTCAAAGAAATTTCACTGTAAAGATCTATTAAATCACCAGTTTCATCATCATTTAATTCAATCATTTATTAATCAATCAATGAGTTTCCTAAAGAGATTTTAATAGCTTTATATTTCAAATGTATTGAGTACAATATTTAATGTATATGATACATCACTCTTTTTCTTTTGCTTATCAAAATTTTCTTGCAGTAATATTTGCAAATTTTGTAAAATAAAAAGACAATGTGGAAGCATAGAAATTCAGGTCTCACAGATGTTTTTTGACCAACATTTTCAACAGCATTATGAAAAGATTAATAATTTTGATACATTCTGAACTTCGTGATCTTCAATAACACTAGATAATATTTAAAAAGTGCTTCCATCAAGTACTGTATACCTGTTAGTGCTTCCATCAAGTACTGTATACCTGTTAGTTAAAACATTGTGGATTCCCTATCTAAAAGAGTGGCTGTTGTGATGAAAGTCAAGGCTGCTCAGCAACATAATAAATGATCTTTAGTTCATTTGCATTTATTTATTATCCTCTTTTTGCAGAATAACTTGAAATGAATTCTTTATTTAATTTTATACCGGCGAGCCAAAATGGATTATGATTCCTATAATGACCTATATATTTTTTATGCTATTTTTTCAATAAATTAAATAATTATTTTTGTTCTTTAACTTGATGCTATCTTGTCTTTGAAGTCATTAATTTAACATGCTGGCATTAAAAAAATACCAATTATATTGATTTTTAATTTTGACGGGGAAGAAGGGGCTTAGTCTTGAAAAGGATTAGATTTCTGAAACTTGCAATACTTTTGGCCAGTAGTGTATATATTGCTGCTTCAGACTGTATGATGGTTAGCACACGTACGTTTATATAGAGTAGATTCGGATTGTTTGTTCATTCGTCCGTCCTTTCATAAGAGGTAACGCTGGCCGTCTATTAGGTGGTCCCATAATAAAGGGGCCCACACTTCAGGCCTGATGCACAGCCAATGCAGGCCAATTTTAGTTTATGAATGGAGATGTTGAGGGCAGTTTGAGCATCCCTACTTTTGCTCACTGAAGTTGTTTAATATAAGATGCGTGTTCAGATGGAAAAAATACACTTATTAATAAATTAAGATACAATTTGAATTCTGGATTTTTTTTCTCCTCATTCTCTCTTTTAAATATTATCTTTTAGAAATCAGAGCGTTTTTATTTACCTATTTATACACGTACAAAAAAAAAAAAAAAAAAAAAAAAAAAAAAAAAAAAAAACTAATAATTTCTTTTATAAAGTTCGATACATTATACAGAGGTACACTTTCAAATTCATAAAGTTCAATAACTTAAAAAGTTATCATTTTAATTCAATTTTTGAAAAAAGATTTTTTCTTTCAAAAATTATTTTCTGGGAGTCAATCTTTTCATTTATTTAATTATATATAAAGCAAAGAGTAATAATTTTCTTGAACATTTTTTTGCAACGTTAAGAAACGATATTTCTTCTCTCCCTTCACTTTTGTGACCACATTTTGCGTGACATGGTGACGTCACAACGCGAGCAAATTATTGGTTCACGTTGCCACGTCAGCAGTGGCGGACATGTCGACGGCTCAGTCTACACATCATCGTCACCGTAACCACTTGTGACTAAACTGTGGCAGTCACTTTACAATCACATTCTGGTAACGGTGATATCCGTGTATAGATTGCACTAACCACACATCACCGTCACAGTGACCACACGTGACTTAACTGTGACCATCCCTTAAGGGTGAAGCTTTTGAAAAGCGATTGTCGTCAAAAAAAATTTTGAACAGCTTTAAAAACAAATCAATGGTGTTAAACACTCGAAAAGATTATTAATAACTCTTCTACACATAGTAAAGCTGATATTATATAGTAAAGCTGTTTGTCTCATGCAACTTTCAGCAGTGACGCACACAAGGAGGGGGTCCAGGGGGTCTGGACCCCCCCATCGGCTTTGATTTTTTTTTCGATTGATTATTACCCTATATCTATAGTAAATAAAATGATTCCAAAAAAAGGTAGCAATAGTTTCAGTTCTAATAAAAAAAAAAAGAAATTTTTTTCTCGTTTTCCTCAATTTTTCAAATACGAACTGAAAGCGAACATAAAACACCATCTTGTTCTCAAAACTGTACAACTATTATTTTGCTTCCTATTGTATTGTGTAGTGTATTCTTAGGCAACTGGATGGGACGAGTTTTGATGAATTCCATCTAATGAAAACGAGTTCTTTCATCACTGATTTTTGTCAATCTGGAACATCCCTAAAAGTTGGACCCTCTCCAAACCGTAAAAGTTGGACCCCCCCCCAAACTGTAAAAGTTGGACCCCCCTCCCAGCCAAAAATCCTGTGTGCACGCCTGACTTTCAGAAAAAAAATTCATAAGCGCAAAATTTCTTTCAAAAATGGGCCTAAGAGTTACCTATTTAGGAAAATATTGCAAAACTCTATATATTTAACATTTTTTCCTCCGAATGCTTCATAACTCTTTTTAGTTACGAAGCACTGTTTGTAACTGTTCACAGGACAGTTTATAAAGAAACAATATAAAATTTTCAAAGTTTGTGGCACAGTTAAATTCTTTACAAAGCTATTCAAAAGTTGCTTGATTTCCAAAAAGAAACAGCCTTAACCCATTTATGCCTAGCGTCCCTTTTTTGGGACGGCATTTTCGCTATCATTCGAAAACGTTATTTATTTTTCCGAGCCTTTATTCGCGAGTATTGAACCTCAACTCCACAAAACATTTTAATATGGCCAAGTGGGATGTTGACATTTCAATTTTTATACACAATGATTTTAAATGAAATCATCCCTTGTTCAAAAAGTTGACATCAGAAATTTATCAATTACTGCTGGTGTTAGTAAAAATCGAAGAAAGTCGCAAAAATATCCAGGCACGAATGGGTTAAGGCCGATTTCGGTGGCCACAGTGCATTAGATGTAGGGGCATTGTGGTTTATTACAATAAATAGCTTAAAAGTGAAATGATTTGCTGACATTGGCGAATCCAGGCGAGGGACACGTGCCCCTCCCCCCTCCCCTTCCAGACGAACTAAGTTTACACCAGAGATTATTGACTTATTTTATGAATTCAATGAATTTATAAGAAAAAGGAGACAAAAGAATTTTGCCCCCCCCCCCCTCCAGAATTTTTTTTTTAATCCTCCAGTTTTTGCCGAAGTGAGTTTTGAAAATTGAAATTTTTGCGGCATAGTTTATAAATAGAGGAAAAATTTAACGATTAATAAATATAAATTAAGTTTTAGAAGAACGAGAAGTTTTTTCAAAATCTTTTTCCCAAAAGTTATTTTCTAAAAGTCAGAGAGTTTAAAATAAATAAACTAACAAATTAAATAAAATAAAACAGGATCGCTCAAGGACCAATTCACAGAATTGGTGATCCTGAGTATTTTCGGTTCCTCCAAACACTGCTCACGGAACTTCAAAGATTAGTTTTCGAAGACAAATAAACAAATCATTGGTCCTAGAAGGCTGTTGGCATAAAATTGCGTTTTCATATGCACGAAAATAAAACCATGACAGTGCTGAGATTTTCTGAGTTTTCCACATGGGGGGTGGGGGGGGTAAGAAAAAAAGAAGTTTCAGTAATAATATATGAAATCTTCCCTGCGTCATTTTTCAGAACAATGAATTCCAATTGAAATGGATTTTACGAGCTCTTCATTTCAATTTAAGCAAATGAAATTATATACAAAATTTAGAAATTTTCCGCATCGGTTCATTAACATTTTCATTTTAATTAGGAAAAATCATTTTAAAATATTGTTTACGTAAAGCGTAAACTAAGAGGGTTGAAAATGTACCCACACTCTCAAATAACCCTTTAACGCGCAGTGTTCCCGCTCTGGGAACACCTAACTCTGACGCTGTTGCCAGTCACGAAGAAAAGATTTGATTTTCTATAAAAACAGTTGCGGGTGACATAGCTCCACAAGAATCCTTTACTTTTTAGCACGTCATTTCCCGTAAAAAAATGGTCACGATTCTTTTTAACAGCACTGACATCTGCTGAAAAAAGGGCAGCCGTTGCCATCGCTCGACTTAACTACCATCCAGATGGCGGACGATCGAAATGTTCATCGCGTGCCACAGATCTAGAGACCCTTTTTTGACGACAGCTGGCTGTGCTGCACAACCAGCTGCGCCAAAAAAGGGTCTCTAGATCTGTGGCACGCGATGAACATTTCGATCGTCCGCCATCTTGCTGGTAGTTAAGCCGAGGGATGGCAACGGCTGCCCTTTTTTCAGCATTGGAAAAGGGTTGCGCCTCAAAGGGTTAAAAGCTTTACTTTCTGAAACTTTTGATTTTCTCTGGAGATAGAATTTTCGCCTAAAGAGTCAAACCGTCTCCTTTCTTTCCTTCCCAATATTTTTTTTTACAAGTCGGCGCCAGTGAAGGTGGAAGATTATATGTCCTGAGAATTTCCAAAATTCTGTAATGAATGCTTCACGTGTCGAACAAGACAGAGGAAGGAGAAAATTGTAAAGTATGGTTTCCTCCAGCACGACCACAACATAATCATACTCTTTAATACTTACCTTCTTTTTTTTTTTCTTAAACTGATCATTCAGAATCAAGATATATCGCGATGCAATCCAACTTGATTTGTTGGAATAAGAATTAACTGTAAGTAATACACCTACCAGTTCAAAAAAAAAAACAAGGAATGTTTTTTATCCCCTCGATAACAAGCGAATAAGAGAAATAGATGCAGGCAATCATCTCTTTCCGAGAACACTTTAATTATGATAAATGACTCCCATTCATTTTAATATCTTTCCTTTCTCTGCCGGGTTGAGTCCTGTAATCATAACGATATAATACCTCACAGTGCGTTCGTATTATCTCAGAAAAATAATAATTTATCCTTTTAAAAGTTTGGGAAAAAGAACGCATTTATGGCGCGCATTCAACTGTTCTTTTACATCGCCATTTCTTTTTTCTTATTCTTTTTTTTTTTTTTAATCAGAGCTTCTTTACAAGAGGACGGTAAAAGCTGTAGACCTTTTAGTGTTAATCGTGGTTCAAAAGGAAAGTAGAGTTGATTCATCTTTTTTCGCCATTTTTTTCCCCCCCGTCTGTATTCACCTGGATGTGTATCAATCAGCCTGGCAGTTGCAACAGCCTTGTATTCGCTTCAACCAAATGCTTCGCGGCAACTAAATGTGAATAGGCTCAGCGATTATAACTTCTTTCCAAGTGATGCGGACATAATTCAATTTTTTATTAACCGGGTTATTCAATTAACTCATGGCAGCATTTTCGTACGAGGCCAGGTGACAGTCTTATTAATAAATCAATCAGTTATTGATGCAGATGCTTTTAAGAGAGTCAATGTCTATGTCTTTTTTTTTTTAGATAGAATGTATTCTTTATATAAAATTTATCTGTAACACAATGCGCTGAAGGTGTTAAAGCGAGGAAGCCAATTCGCATATAGAATTTCATTAATTTCATTTTTGATAGTAAACTTTAGTATCAAATAACCGATTGAACTGTAAATTATTCATACATATACATATTGCACATAGAGAAAGACTGTACAGTGGACTTGATTTGTGTTACGTGAATTGGATATTGCGCGAATTTTTCAAAAGTAACATAAATGAGAGCAAAAGGCGATAAAGCGACGAAGCCAATTCACATATATAATTTCATTAATTTCATTTTTGATAGTAAACTTTAGAATCAAATAACCGATTGAACTGTAAATTATTCATACATATACATATTGCACATAGAGAAAGACTGTACAGTGGACTTGATTTGTGTTACGTGAATTGGATATTGCGCGAATTTTTCAAAAGTAACATAAATGAGAGCAAAAGGCGAATTCCTTGCCCGCATTCATAAGCGTAAAGTTTTCAAAATTATTGGGGGGGCCGTGCCCCACAACCACATATATTCACGTCAGTGGCGTAGCCAAGGGAATGTTAGGGGGGTCAACCCCCCATGAGGAATTTTTTTCCATACAAAATGTATATTCTTCACTCCCTTATCATACACTCGTATACATATATGTGAGTTGCAGAAGTCGTAACTCCCCCATGAAAAATTTCTGGCTACGCCACTGATTCACGTACATATAACTTAGTAATAGCTGCCAACTACCATGGAATATATATAACCACATTTTCTACATGATTTTTCGGCTTAAAATATAGTAAAATTTTTGTGCTGCGCGCGCGAGCTGGTTGCTATTTAAAAAAATAATTAAAAAATATACTGTTTACAAAAAATGGTTAATTATATTCCGTAGTAGTTGGCAGCTATGACTTACTATATATAAGTGTAAATTATTGGAGGCGCTCGAGCTCTATGGGTCTATAAAATTCTACACCTATGTAAGGTAAGTATCCATGTTAGTATCTTACTATACCATGTTATAAGTTAAAAATAGAAGCAGTGTAAAAAATCCAAAGGAGGAAAAAAAAACATTTTCGATGAGATAGTGCATTTTAGACACATCTGAACTTTTCTTTATTTCATACTTTACATTGCATAATCCGATTTCAATTAACCAGAGCCTGGCGAGGGCAGCTTATAGTAACATTGTGTGTTACGTGGCGTCACAATGAATACTAAATCATGATTGAAATCAAAAGAAGAAAATTGTTAAAAGTCCAAGTAAAGGTTTTTTTAAACGTTTGTAAATGGCGTGAAATACTTTTTTTTATGTTAGTATAAATTAATTTTCTGTATTTAGTGGTAAATTATTGGGTGGGCTGAGCCCCTATTCACAATTTATTGGGGGGGCTCGAGCCCCACGCGCCCATATAACTCTACGCCTATGCCCGCATTATGAGATTTTTCATTAATAGTAAGAAGTACCAGCAGGCGGGGCCCGATTAATCTCTGGAGTGAGGGGAAGCTCAGTCTTATTTTCCGCCCCCCTCCCTCCCTTTTTGTTTGGAAATAGTAAAGTTTTAATGATTTTCTATGATAAAAATATTTTAATCATTAAAAAGAAATTTCATTGAATTAATTAGTTTTAATGGTTTCCTTTGATAAAATAATTTATTCATTAATTTGAAATTTCCTTTGATAAAATTAGTTTACTTTATTCCTCTTCATAATAGTTTAGTTAATTGTGACGAGATTTTAGAGTATTTCTGAAATTACTTTAAAAAGCAAACAAAAAACATTACCTTACTCGGAACATTAAACTTTATTTATTGTTCGTACTTTCCATTCGACATGGCTTTTTCCAGGAATTATTTGTTTGTTTTGATGGCATTTTAAAATTTCCAACATGGCAGTTCAGAATTAATTTTGACATTTAGAAGATGTTCAACATTACATATTGAAAGTTTACCCCTGCCTGTCGACCAAATGTTCCCCATAATAGAAAACTCTCTGAACTGCAGCTGATGTCCCAGGCAAAGACATCGCGAACAGCACCAATTTAGAAATGTTGACACATGAAGTATCAAGACTTAAATATAACTTTCAACTTCTCTTCATTAAAAATCTTTACAATAACTTAAAATGTCATTTAGGAATGTTGCGACATAAAGTATAAAGACTTAACAATAGCTTTTCACTTCTCTTCATTAAAAATCTTTACAATAACTTAAAAAGATCATTTAGAAATGTTGCGACATAAAGTATCAAGACTTAAAAATAGCTTTTCACTTCTCTTCATTAAAAATCTTTACAATAACTTAAAAAGATCATTTAGAAATGTTGCGACATAAAGTATCAAGGCTTACAAACACCTTTTCACTTCTCTTCATTAAAAATCTTTTCAATAACTTAAAAAGATCATTTAAAAACAAAAATTTTGAATGTGTATCAGTTTTTTTCAGTCACTTTTGGGCCCCCCTTCAAATTCTGAGGGGAAGCTCAAGCTTCCCCAGCCTTTTCGGTAATCAGACCCTGCCAGCAGGAGCGCGGGGTAAAGTGTTATTCTATACAGGCAGGGGCGTAGCCAGAAATTTTTCATGGGGGGGGGTTACGACTACTGCAAATCACATAGATGCATACAATTGTGTGATAGGGGAGTGAAGAATATACATTTTGTATGGCAAAAAATTCCTCATGGGGGGTTATGACCCCCCTAACCCCCCCCCCCTTGGCTACGCCCCTGTATACAGGACAGTAGTGTTATAATTATTATTACAGTACTGTGCCATACTTTACAGTAATTATTATTATTACAGTACAGTACAATAATAATTATTACTATACAGTGCAGTATTATTATTAAGGAGCTGCGTACTTTATTATTATTACTGTATACTCTATATTATTCTACTTAATATCTCTTTTCTCCTATTGATCATAAATTTCGTGCATTTACAATACTGTGAGGTACGGTGCAGTAATAAGTTGAATAACACTTTTTTTTTACATTGCTTATTCGCTTATTCATTATGTGGGAAATGGTAATAATATAAGATAGTTAGAGAATGGCTTATAAGCGTTTGACGGGCGCTTATAAGTGCATTAAACAATTCTGTATGTGTTTAAAAAATTCGTGTCCATACCCTATTTCACAACGCGAAATTTTTACTTACACGAAGAATCTTGGAACGCAACTTTTGAGTCAAGGCTCCCCTGTACAGTAAAACCCTTTTAAGAAGTTTCCGCTCAATTGTATTCTTTTTATAAATTGATCGTCGTCACATGACTTTTTAAACAGGCTTAAAAACAAACCAGTGTTGTTAAACACTTCGAAAAATTAATAATGTTTCTTCATCCAATACACTATGCGCTAATACTAACAGCAAACTGTATGTCCCATGCAACTTTCAGGAAAAAGATGTCATAAGCACAAAAAATTACCTTTAAAATTGGGCTGAAGTGTTACCTGTTTAGGAAAAAATATTGCAAAATTCCGTAAATTTAGCATTTTTTCTTGAGTGTTGGGGTTATGCAGTCATAAATAAAGAGATGAGCCGTTTACTCAGAAAAAAACACATTTATTGACGACAGCTAACGAAACACATTACAGAGTTGAACTTTAAAATATGTTAGATGGCGGGTTCTCGAAACAGGCCTAACACCAGAAGAAAAGTTGCCCCTTAAATTTTCAGTCTCTGAAGTCGATCTCCTCTCTCTTGAGCTGCCTATCTCGGCTCTGGGTTGGAATTTCAAGAGGATTTCGAATAGATTTCGGTCACGAGGGATGCTAGTAGTAAGTGTTCCAAAGTTATGAGATTCCTCATGTCGCTATAGTCTCCAATTCTGGAGAGCACTTGAAACACTCAGGGATTTATCTGTTCTATAACGTCAGACCTGCCCGTTATCAGAGATCTATAGTTTCTTATCGAAGACTTTACAAGAGAGATCAGATCAAAGGTTATGGGAGAGATTCATGTATTGAGGGGTAACGAAAAAAGGAGCATCGCACATATCAGTACTAATTGTTCGTAATTATTCGGACAAAGTCAGGAGGATCGCTGTTTATAACCTTACACAGTCCAATTGTAAAGAGACATTCTAAATTTGTTGGAGTCTTTAACGTAATTAAATTCATTGAAAAGTTATTCAATAATTGCATAGTTTCCTAAAAGAGCAACCTTAAGAAGTTGATACTTTCGGCTCCCTCCCCCCCCCTATTCTTTTTTCGTATGAAAATGAATAGGAATGAATCGGGACTTACAAGAACGACGTATAAATATAACAGTTATTTAAATGAGAAACGTATAAACGGTGCTTTACTGTAGTGTCTTCCTGGAGCTGGACTCTTGACTTCCCCCCCCCCCCTACAAAAAAATCAATTGAGCACCCTTGGGCCTATAGCACGGGCACTTAGGGCCCATTCCCTGAGGTTTATGTGGAAATAGAGGCCATAAACATCCGCCAGATAAATGCATCGGTATCAATATAGTGAAACAGCTGTACACAGGGGAACACACTTTTTATTTATATATTTATTTTCTAAAATGAGCACCTGCCTTTTATAGGCATTGGGCACTACGAAGACCAGAGTGACTAGTCTCTTTATTATAGAAGCACCTAATAAGTGGAACAGCTTTACCTCCTGTGAAGGGACAGACGAAATGACACGCCAAGCGCGTGCCGGGAATCGAGTCCGGACACGCGGTGAGGTAGAATGGCTCTTTGACCACTACACAACCCTCTAACGGCCCAAACTTTTTATAAATACACCGGACACAAAATTGGTACAGTTAGGCTCTGAGAACTCTGAACCACTCTATTCAAAAAGAAACATGCATAAATAAATAATAGCTTCTACCGATTCAGTGGCGCACCCAGGATTTTAGTTTAGGGTGGGCTGGGCTACATAATATTGCTGAACTCAGTCATAGTGATCTCGGTTAGTTACAACTCTTATAACGTCAAAATATTCGGTATCACTTGACTGTCCCATAGAACACATGCAATGTAACTCATTATAGAGTCATAAATAATGTGTGTTTCAACTAACTGTGAGCATTTATTTAAAAACTTTTTTAAATAAATGTCTTTTTTGGTTAGAAATAATTTGAGGACAGTTAAAAAAAGAAAGAAAGAACTAAAAAAAATTAATTCATTAGGGACAGTTTTCATTTTTTTAACGCTTTTCACTTCTAACTTTCTACCTTTAGGGGGGGCTTCAGCCCCCATAGCCCCCTCCGTGGGTGCGCCTATGTACCTATTAGAGATGAGTTCGGGCTCATTTTTTGAAGCCCGAGCCCGAAGACTTTTCATCCGAGCCCGCCCGAGCCCGAGCAATATTATTAAAGTTGGAGCCCGAGCCCGCCCGAGCCCGAAATTTCAGCTAAAGACAAATAAAATTAACTACTACATTAAGAGGATACAATAAATTTTGGAGCTTCACACACCTCCTAGTCCCCCGTGTCGCTATTTTTTCAAATAAGTACGTCTATTTATCCCATGAATCACTTTTTAAAATCTGTTTCAAGGAGTATGTTCAACAAAGGAGAAATTTTTCACGAGCCCGAGCCCGAACGCAATCGTGAATTACAGGGCTCGGGCTTTCGGGCTCGGGCTGAGCCCGTCTCATCTCTAGTACCTATTCATTAATTATTTCCAAGTTAGATTGAATACTACATCCTTAAAATTGAAATACGATGGAAGTAAATGCACGACTTTACTTTTTTTTTTTTGTTCTTACCTTGTCCCAGATGATATCCCCCCCCTCCCCCCCTTTCAAAATAATAAATTCCTCACAATGAAGCGCAAAGGAAGACCATGAAGAGATCCTTCAGTGGCATGGGGCATCATGGCAGCATCCGACCTAAAGTGAGACAGGATTCACTTCACTTTTATTATTTTCTCTTCAGGATTCACTTCCATCTCATTTTCTCTTCTGTTGTGTTGCCGCCCCCCCCCCCCCAACTCCCCGAGATGTATCCATCACGTTGGCGTTTGATTGGCGTCCGGAGAAGATGCCGGCGAGAGGCGTCAATGACTTGGCAACTCGGAAAAAATATATTTTTTTCGAAATCCGCGTGGGGCCGAAAATGGAATGGGATGAAGAGAAAACCCAGCATGCATGCACATGCTGTTTCCCCCCGCCAAAAAAGCACTTGTCAAGTCAAGCGCGAGGCTTGGTGGTTGAAGGAGGAAGCTTTTTGTTGTTTGTGGCTTTAAAGCGGATGAATGGATTGAATACACCCCTTTGATTTCAATCCACTTTTTTTTTTTTTATATATAGGGAAGGTGAATGATGGCGTTTTGTTGCCGTGTGCTGAGACCTAATATATATTCTTCGTACTAATATCTGTATTTTGATGCGGGGAGTGGAGTGGAGTGGACAGTGCGTGTGATAGGAGAATGAACCAACTCATTTCAGCAATTTAATACGAGGCGTTGCCTCTTATGGGATATTTGAGGACCCCCTCCCCCCGTTCTCATTCAAGAACGAGCGATATATATATATGCATGTTTATGCGGAGTAGATCCTGTTCACTCTAATCAGGTACTGAAAGTCGGGGGACGATTGTTACACTGATTCCGAGGCGGCACCCCCGTGGGTTATTTAACCCTTTGAGGCGCAACCCTTTCCCAATGCTGTAAAAAAGGGCAGCCGTTGCCATCGCTCGGCTGTGCCGGCACAGCCAGCTGCGTCAAAAAAGGGGGTCTCTAGATCTGTGGCACGCGATGAACGTCTCGATCATCCGCCATCTTGCTGGTCTTTAAGTCGAGCGATGGCAACGACTGCCCTTTTTTCAGCATGGGGCAATCTATACGGCTGTTCTTGCATTCTTCCATTTTTCAGCAGATGTCAGTGACGTTAAAAATAATCGTGACATTTTTTTTTTTTTTTTTTTACGGGAAATGACGTGCTAAGAAGTAAAGGATTCTCGTGGAGCTATGTCACCCGCAACCATTTTTAAAGAAATCCAATCTATTCTTCGTGACTGGCAACAGTCAAAACGTCAGAGTTGGGTGTTTCCAGAGCGGGAACACTGCACGTCAAAGGGCTAAGACAGGTTTTTTTTACTGCATGTCTTATGTACGTGACTGTCTTTGTTAGATTGAGAACAACCCCACTTTTTCAGAGATGTGTACCGAACTTCTTTTTATTCCGAGTAAAAATCTAAACATTTTTATCACGATGACCATTTAAAATTACGACTAATTCATATGCCTTTGCCTACAAAAATGAAAATTTCTCACCTTTTATTCTATACCTGTTACCATAGGCATAGAGTTATATGGGCCCGTGGGGCTCGAGCCCCCCCAATAAATTGTGAATAGGGGCTGAGCCCACCCAATAATTTATCACTAAATACAGAAAACTAATTTATACTAACATAAAAAAAAGTATTCACGCCATTTACAAATGTTTAAAAAAAAAACCTTTACTTGTACTTTTAAAAATTTTCTTCTTTTGATTTCAATCATGATTTAGTATTCATTGTGACGCCCTGTAACACAAAATGTTACTATAAGCTGCCCTCGCCAGGCTCTGGTTCATTAAAATCAGATTATGCAATGTAAAGTATGAAATGAAGAAAAGTTCAGATGTGTCTAAAATGCACTATCTCATCGAAAATGTTTTTTTTTTTCCTCCTTTGGATTTTTTACTTTGCTTCTATTTTTAACTTAAAACATGGTAGGAAGATACTAACATGGATACTTACCTTACATTGGTGTAGAATTCTATGGACCCATAGAGATCGAGCGCCTCCAATAATTGACACTTATATATAGTAAGTCATAGCTGCCAACTACTACGGAATATAACTAACCACTTTTTGTAAACAGTATATTTTTTAATTATTTTTTTCAAAATAGTAACCAGCTCGCGCGAGCATCACAAAAATTTTGCTATATTTTAAGCCGAAAAATCATGTAGAAAAAGTGGTTAATTATATTCCGTAGTAGTTGGCAACTATGAGTAAGTTATATGTACGTGAATCAGTGGCGTAGCCAGACATTTTTCATGGAGGGGGGGGGGTTACGACTTTTGCAACTCACATATATGTATATACGCCACTGACGTGAATATATGTGGTTGTGGGGCCCGGCCCCCCCAATAATTTTGAAAACTTTACGCTTATGCCTGTCACTAAAAATAAAAATAATGAAAGAGCAATTGCACTCTCCGTTATTAAAAATACAAGCAGTACTTTTAAAACTACAGCGAAACCTCGTATTATCCGAGTACACATCAAATAACTGAAATCCCGGATAACACGGTCATTTATTAATCACAATATTTGCTATACAATAATGTTATTTTTCGACAAATTAACATACAGTATACAGGGTATCCTAAAAACATTGACCTAAACTTTTATTCCTTTTTACCACTGATGATAAACCTATACTGTAAATTATGAGTAAAAAGATACAGAATTTTATGATACAGATTAAAATTTTCCCAAGATTAAATCGAAATAAATACAAAATTTTAAATTTTATATGGCCCTCATCCAAAAAAAAACCCCTCTAGTTATTGAAATGTGCTCCAGACATTAATTAGATGATGTATAAAATTCCAGACTTTCATCATAAAAAACCTTTGAGATATGAAAATATATATACACTGTTCAATGGCTCTCGAAACTAAAAAGTCAGATAGCTTTTCAAGGGTTGTACACAAATTAAAAGACAAGAAAACATTAATTGGCAAGAAAAAAATGATTGCATAAATGCATGATACTTTTGCTGGTACTGTTCTGTCCCTTGCCAACTTCGTTTAAACATATCTCTGAGCCTTTTAATAAATGGCTACAATTTTGTACATCTCCTCATTAATCTATGGCGCACATTTTACTAACTGGGAATTTTTTCTTATGGGATCCGTATAAAGATTTGTATTATATATATTTTTTTAGATATGATCTCCTAAAAATTAATCAATGCTGTAAAATTCTGGATTTTTTCCTACGTAACTTTTTAATTTATTGTATAGCTCAATGGTTAATATTTAAGGCAGGTATGGGCAACCTTTGGAAAGTTGCAGACTAAAACTTTTAGGATGTTAAGAAGTTGCGGGCCATATAACTTGAATTTATACGGGACTTTGAATATTTTATATGGAGTTTTCATATGCCTCGCTGGCCGGAATTTGCCCACATGTTATTTAAGGAATGAAAGCTTAAGTCAGTGTTTTTGGAACACGCTGCATATTTAATACTACAAATATCAGTACAAAATATGTTTGTATGACTTAACTTTTTAAAGCATTTGTAATTAAAAATCAAACTAGTTGTAAGTAATTAGTATTTTTTTATTGTTAAATATTTTTTCTTAAAAACAAGTAATATTTAAAAATAAAAATTTAAGTCAATTCCTACTTAGGTCAACAAATAAAAATTGGCGAAATAATTATATTAATCTATTGAAAATCTTTTAGGTCGTCCTGTAAATAAACTCCCCAGTAGATTGGAACCAAAAATCGAGATGCACAACTAGATGTTATTATAACAGTCTTATATATGAAATTTCAGCATTCTACGACTAAATAGTTTTTGAGATGTGAGAGTAAAATACATACACACGTACGAAAGTCGCCAAGCTTGGCTACTTTTGGCGTCGTTCTTGAGGGAGGCACGTGACCGTGGTCGGACCATTACCTAACTCTATGGTAGGACGGTATTGCACTTGAAATGGATGAATGTCCCTAAAACTGCCATTGACCGTAAAGTGTTGGAAATCTTTTGAGTGTTCCTGTAGCAGCACTATAAATGATAAAGACACGTTTTTCGATGGAAAAATTCATTTTGTAACCCATAACAGCATATATCACTTGTGAGTCCTTTGAACTAGCCTAATACCTCTAAAATACGCTTTAATGAATTTCTGCCCATAGAGCGTAATGTATTGAAAATATTTTGGGCGGCCCTGTAGATAAAGTATCCAGTCGAATGGGACCGAAATGGCGGGTGCACAACTAGATGTTACAACAATCCTGACTATGAAGTTTCAACATTCTACGCCTTATAGTTTTTGAGATACGCGAGTTTAATGAGTTTCGGCCCACAGAGCGGAATGTATTTCAAATCTTTTGGGCGGTCCTGTAGATAAATTATCCAGTCGATTGGAGCCAAAACTGTATTAACATCCAGTGTCATGCACTAAAAGTCTAAAAAAAATTTACTTGAACTTGAGTGGATGAATAAAAAAGTATTTCATTAACGATTGAAAATTTGTACAAGATATATATAGGGAGAGTGTGAGCTAATAATAGGAATTGAAAAAAAAAAAAAAAAAAAAAAAATCTGGAGTGACTCCACTCGACTTTCCGAACACTTACGATTAAGATCATTACCAAGCATTTAAATAAATTTTAATCGATGAATAATTCAAATATATATACCAAAATGAAGCTCAATCGAATGTATCGTTTAAACGCTAGCGCACTTTCAAGAATTTCTCCCCATAGGCTATAATGTAAAAGGAATTTTTGGCGTAGCCCTGTAGAAAAACTATACGTCCTATACATATCAAAATCGATACCGGTCTAACGATGGTTGTTTATAACATGTACACCCTATTTGAGCTCAATCGAATGTACCGTTTAAACGCTAACGCACTTTCCAGAATTTTCCCCCATAGGCCATAATGGAAAAGAAATCTTTGTCGTAGCCCTGTAGAAAAACTATCAGTCTTATACACACCGAAATCAATACAGGTCTTGCGACGGTGGTTTATAACATATATACCTAATTTGAGCTCAATCTAATGTACCAGTTAAACGCTAGCGCACTTTCAAGAATTTTCCCCCATAGGCCATTATGTAAAAGAAATCTTTGCCGTAGCCCTGTAGAAAAACTATAAGTCCTATATTCATCAAAATCAATACCGGTCTTGCGACGGTAGTTTATGACATATATACCTAATTTGAGCTCAATTCAATGTCCCGTTTAGGAGCTATCGTGTTCACTCACATACACACAAACACACATACACACATACATACATACATCTCGTAAAAATAGCATAAATGAATTCAGAAGACCTCAAAACGTGTAAATACACCAAAATCTCGAATTCGAATTTTTTCATGATTGCAATACTTTCCTTACATGGTACATGTTCGCAAAGTAAAAAAAGAAACTGACGCCTCGGTTATAGTGGACAACTCGTTTGAGCTCAGCACCTCGCTTAACACGGAGCTCCGGATAAGAAGTATTCCACTGTATACATTCGGTTTACTGACCGGTAATTGTTATGCCGATAGCACACACAGGTAATAGCACAATTAAATTGCTAACAAAAGAAAAGTCTGAACTATCCACCTTCGACTTTCTCGCAAATCAGCTTTCTTCTGTGCGTTTCATTACTTTGTCCTTGGATCGATCTTAATTACACGCCTCTGGTGTTCATGCTTCGGGGGGAAGGGGAGGGGGGGGATGAATGAACATCATCATTAAAGCTTCGGAAAGAAGGAGCCACATTGTTTACAGCGTTTTATCACCACTACCATCGGACGGGTGTTAAACAAACCACCTTTTCACATAAATCAGGCCTTTGATTACAAAATGTTCCCATTATTTATTCATTAATTCGTTAAACGCTAGGTAAATACAGTTTCTTTCGCGGTTCTTGCACTTGGTTGGCTAATTGGAAAAATTTATAAATTTGAAATGATTATTTAAACGTACACGCTTAAATCTATTGATTAAAACTAACACTCCTTTATTGATTAAATTTCTTATCGGCTGATTTAAATCCTTTTACGCTAAAAAATACTTATTAAAGACAATAATTTGTTATCTCCTCAATTCCCCTCAATGCTCAGGATTCGCTAGTTTCTATTATACTCCATTTTTCACTAAAATCTTGTCTATTTGAGAATTCTGTCTCTTCCCCCACGAAAGATACGTAGTAAGGTATCCTATTACTTTCACGTGACCAACGCTCTGGCTCTAACGGAAAACGGTACAGTCACCACAGACAACACAACGCGGGAATCGTATGGCTTACGCAGTGGTTATTTTATATTCTTTGTTGTAGCGAGCATCGAAGAGCAAACATGTCGTTATCAAAATATGAATTAAAATAGTTTCTGAAGAGGATACCCGATGATACTTTAGAATGGTGATAATTTTATTTTATATCCTAATACCAAATACATCTTTTTCATATTCAGAGTTGTGAAATAAATTCAACCTAAATGTGGAGAGGATGCTTTCGGTAAAAATTTTGTTTTAATGGACATAGTTTATTACGATTGGATTATAAAAATATCGTCGCTCTTGTAAAACAAATGAAGATGATATCTTCAGTCAAGTGAGTAAGTACTATTTTACCTTTTTCATGTAAATAAATTGGGTTGCTGCTTTAATTAAATCTTACAGCTGGTTTAACCATGATTGCATTTGTGTATTCTGACTGTACTGTGAATTCGTTTCATAACTAGAGACTATAGTGAAATTATATTCTATTTATTAAAAAAATACTTTTTTATGGTGTATTAAGATATATGTAATGTATTTGTCTTGATTTAAAATTTATTTTCTCGGACTTATAATCATAGATTACAGCTCTGATAATAAAAAATGAAGAAAACGAATCATTCAATATATAAATCAAAAACAGCAAATTTTCATAAGACACCCTTTTTCTAGCTTAAAATAATAATATTAATTGAGTATAGATATATTAATTAAAAAATCACTGATTTTGTAAAAACGCTCATTCTATAGCTTAAATAATAATCATAATTGAGTACAGTTATATTAATCAAAAACGGACAGACACTCCTCATTTTTGATTATTATTTAGCCTAAAGGGAGCTGTTGTAGAATGCTCAAAAATTGAGAATTTTTCGCTCCATTGATATTTGTCGATGAGAGCAAATTTTACTCAATCGGGAGAATGGCTGTTTGAAGTCAATGATTGAGTAAAAATATACTCCGTTTGATTATTATTTTACTCAATAGATTTAAGCGTGTACATGCGATAGTCAGGTTTGCCAACTTAGGGATCCAATTTAGGGGTTAAAAGAGTCGAATGGGATTTTTTTAGGGGTGTTATGTTTTCAGGGGGTATTTTCGGAGGGTTTTAAACTTTGAATATTCATTTTTTTTTAAACTTAAAAATATGAAGATGTGATGTTATAGGCTCGGAAATTACCAAATCTAGTCAATCACGTTCATTTCTGACATAGCGGCTTAGTGACATCTAGTACGGTTGCTTGTTACTAAGAGTGCAGATTTGAATAAAACGCGAATGTCACTATGGTGTGTTTACATTAATACCCAAATTTAAACATATACCTGTGAGAATTAGTGGTTATACTGTGGTTATGTTTACTAAAAATACGTTGATCATTATTCATTATTGTTTACGTTTTTGATTTGTTCGTGTATCAGCAAGCAATTAATTATTTATATTAATAAATATATTTATAATCAATTATTAGATATATAAATTGATTACGTAATTTATGTAATAATACTTATTTATTTATCTTAATAATAATAATAGTTTTTTGGGGAATTTCCCAGTAATTATTACATAATGGTAATAATTACCAGTAATTATTACCCCCAATGATTTGGCCCCCAAAGCATTGGGGGCCAAATGGGGGCCAAATCATGCATTGGGGGCCAAATCACCATGCCTTTGGGGGCCAAATCATGCATCAATGCTTTGGGGGCCAAAGAAAAAATGCTTTGGGGGAAGGGGAGGGGGAATGAATGAACATCATCATTAAAGCTTTGGAAGAAGGAGCCACATTGTTTACAACGTTTTATCACCACTACCATCGGACGGGTGTTAAACAAACCACCTTTTCACGTATATCAGGCCTTTGATTACAAAATGTTCCCATTATTTATTCATTAATTCGTTAAACGCTAGGTAATACAGTTTCTTTCGCGGTTCTAGCACTTGGTTGGCTAATTGGAAAAATTTATAAATTTGAAACGATTATTTAAACGTAAATGCGATAGTCAGGTTTGCCAACTTAGCGGTGTTATTCGAAAAAATCATGTGATTTTGGTACATAATTACAAATAAACTAATTATGCCAGGCACTTCAAAATTTTAAAACTGCCTCTTTACAAGCTGTATTACATACTGCGAAGACAGGCCAATCTGTATCCGTTTCAAAACTTTTAGAAAAAATTCTTAAAAATCGGAAAGTTTCGCAAAGCGTGTCACTCTTCGAAAAATCTTGCAGCTCAGATCCATGTTTAAGAATTTTTTCTGAAAAGTTCACAAAAGCCAAAGCGTTTTCGCTTATCGCAGTGTGTAAAACAGCTTATGAAGAACCATCTGGAATTTTTTGGAGACCATGGTGCTATTAGTTGTGTTTCAATTTGTGTACCAAGACTAAAACATAGTTCTTTTTTTTTCGAAGAACAGACTTAGGGATCCAATTTAGGGGTTAAAAGAGTCGAATGGGATTTTTTTAGGGGTATATATATATATATATATAGGGGAATATATATATATATATTTTTTTTTTCAGGGGTATTTTAGGAGGGTTTTAAACTTTGAATATTCATTTTTTTAACCTTAAAAAATATGAAGATGTGATGTTATAGGCTCGGAAATTACCAAATCTAGTCAATCACGTTCATTTTTGACATAGCGGCTTAGTGACATCTAGTACGGTTGCTTTTTACTAAGAGTGCAGTTTTGAATAAAACGCGAATGTCACTATGGTGTTTCTACATTAATACCCAAATATAAAACATATACCTGTGAGAATTAGTGGTTATACTGAGGTTATGTTTACTAAAAATACGTTGATCACTTATTCATTATTGTTTACGTTTTTGATTTGTTCGTGTATCAGCAAGCAATTAATTATTTATATTAATAAATATATATTTATAATCAATTTATATATATATATATATAT
>JAWZYV010006392.1:0-19117 GCA_038373885.1 Cheiracanthium punctorium | reverse complement strand
TAATAGTAAAAATTTTGTAGCACGCTAGGAAATTTTCTAATGCTTGAATTCAAAGTCACACACTTCGCGCATTCTCTTCCCTGCTATTTGATTTTTTCTGGTATTTAAAGTGCAAGAGCTGAAAAAGAAAATATTTAAAGAATAGTGAATATAGTTGAGAGATAAACGCCCCCACCCTCATTTGCAGTATCACTTTTCTTCTCTTCTCTACTTATTATAAAAGAAGATGTCTGTGGGTCTGTGTGTCGGCGGCGTTATGGACAAAAGGCTGCACTTAGAAGCACCAAATTTGGTACTCGGGAAGATCTAAACATAAAGTTGTGCACCTCGAAGCGATTTTTTCAAAATTCGACCTAGAATTTTTCTTATTTTATGTTTTATGCGATTTTTGGCATTATTTTTCTCCTAATTCGTAATAACGGCGTAAATTGCGCTCGCAGCAAAACGGTATTTGTATCAAAGGATAGAGGAGAAAATTTTCTTTTAAAAACAGTTTGTTTCTGAATACATAACATGATTTACCGATTTTTAGGAATTTTTTTACTAAGTATCAAATTTGACGAATTTTTCGTAAAATAATTTTAAAACTGCCGCATCTTGAATTCTATCAGTCACAACTTTTTGATATTTTGACAGAACGTGAAACATTCTTTTCTCCCTCCTTTAAAATAAAAACGAAAAAATTATGTAAATTAGGTGATTTTTTACGAATTTTAATGTGGCCTAATGTTTAGAATTTAATAGCATCAAAGCGGAGAGTTTTCGCCATTACATTAATTGATCTTGGCACGAGATAATTTTGTTGCATTGCCACGGAAAGGATTAGAAAAAAAAAAGGTTTTTTTTTTAACCAATGGAGTTTTTAAATGGGATATCGGAATTTCAATTCGCAAGTGAGGATCTATGACGTCAAATGCTTTAAGATACGTAAAATTTACGCCACAATTTTAACACAAGGAGACGATATTTTGATTAAAACTTACTTTAGAAATAAACTGAGAAATTCATTATTATTATTATTATAAGTGGCATTTTAATCCGTTGCTTATTTAAAACTTGAAATATTTGAACGCAGCTGAAAATGTTCTTCATTTTAAAAGCAACAAAGTTCGTTTTAAATCTGGATATATTAAAAATTTTCTATTTACTTTTTATTTTTCGCATTTAATTATGTCGCAGGCATATATGTTTCCTAACATATGTATGTCACGAGTATATGTTTTATTTTAACGTTGGATTACGTTCCTTCATAGCGTCCTATTCCTATATAAAGCAAAAAAGTTTTCAACGTCGTTGTAAATTTTAATTGAACGAAAGCTACGTTTGACAGCTACTGAGCGAAATATCAAATTAACTCCCTCAACCAACCGAGGTATCTTTTACGAAAGTTAAACAGTGACGTCATAAATTTTAAAAAATGCGTGAAATTTGCAAACTCTGCAACTGCGTTCTGTCACAATTAAAGCGATTCTAAATAGCTCCTCGAGATTACACAGTTTGATGTTTTTCAGGAGACAGAACCACGGAGGATTTATAAGATATCGCTTAATTGGATATATGGATGGCACCGCTTGGATATTTTCCACCACGTTGAGATGAAATGTTTTGCGGTGCTAAATACGCAAATCTTAAAAAACTATGCATACATTAAATATATAGAGAGAGCTTCCTTAATGGCAACCATTATATGAAATGATAATTGTTTATGCTAATGCATAAATTGCAAAGAATCACCATAGAATAAAAAGATCCCACATTGGTACCAAATAATCTAAGCTGTTTCTTTTAATCGAGCATTGAAGAAGAAGAAGCGAAGATAGATAGTTTTGATATATGTAATAGGTAGTATTAGTAGATTTGTAAGGATAATATGAATAAATCACAATATACTACGTTAATAAATATTTCATGAAGTTAAAAGTGTTCTGTTTATCTTTTTTCAAGGGTTGTTTTACAACCAATTGAACGATAAGTCATTCTAATTTGTGTTGATATATCCCGCAGTAATTTTAACAGAGGAGATAACTTGAACTTTTTTAAAAATTAAATTCTGTTTTCCACATGCAGATATGATTTTAGTAAAAATATTCGCTTCTTCCCGTATGAAGAGCGGGTGCGCAGCTATTTTAAAATAAACAGTTGTCCATTTCATATAGTATCTGAGGTATTTAATGCTACAACTTGAACCTAAAACAGTGATGTAATAACAATTTGAAAGTGAGGAGTTCTCTGCAAACCGCTAAGCTTTTCGCTTTTCTGATCGCGAATGACACTGACAGTTTTTTGAGTCATTATGTTGCAATGCTGCCAGGTTAGTACTCATGACGCAAACTTTACATCAAGAGTCAAATAATTTTGTTTTTATTTTAAATTTCACATCACTGTTATTAATGGGGATTACACATGTTAGGAAAATTTTTATTTACTACCGTGCGAATAACGGGCACTCAGCTAGTGTATCATAAAAAAAAAAAAAAAAAAAAAAAAAAAAAGTCGATAGTATATATTTTATTACTATCGCGGTACTTTACTTCGATAAAAATAAATATTTTCGAAGTAAAGCACCTTTTTGTCCTTTAAAAAATTACCTAGACTCTTGTGCACCTACGAAATTTTCGTGAAGTCTGTCTCTAAACTCAGCACGTGCTCCTCAACCAATCAACTGTAAAAGTAGTCTGCATTCAGGCTGAGTGTTCCAATTGGTTCAGTGAATGTTTCGGTTTCTCTCTCTCTCTTTTTAGCACTGGGGCGCTATTTCGAATACCAGAATTTTGTCTACGTGATCTCTTCGACAAGTTTTGTAGATATGAATTGTCACGGCGAAGATCTGCCATATAACATTTGCCATATAACATGGAGGAGGTGGGGGGGTGGGGGGGGTTAATAAAATTTTGAGAGTCGCACAAGGTTTGAAATTTTCTGTAATTGATCGCTAAATTGTCTGCCAAAAACGTCCCAATTTATTAAAAATTATTTATAGTAGTTAGAAAACACCTGGCGAATATTGTAAAATAGTTTTAGTCGGCGATTTTAATATAGATTTCAAGTCCGAATAAGTGTTTTATAGAAGACAAATACGGTACACTAATAGGTTATGATACACTTTCCAAGTGGTATTTGTAAAAGGTGAAGCATAGTTTGACTAATCCTGCGATAATTGTTAAACTGTTTTGGTAGGCGATTTTAACACAGATTTCCATTCCGAAGAAGTGTTTTTGGAACAAGGAAAAAAACACGGTACACTCATGGATTATGATGCCCTTTCCAAACAGTATTTAAAATGGTGAGTTGCAATATGCCTGGCAATGATTGTAAAACAGTTTCAGCAGGCGATTTTAACGTAGATATTCGATTCCAAACATGCGATGAAAGAACTGATTCCTATTTCAACGCCCCCACTCTCGCCAACCTAAAAAATCGCCGCATTTTGGAGAGCTCTGTACTCATGGGCCTCTAGGAGTTATGCACAAGTTTCAACGTTCCCAAAAGTACTAGATGAAAACTAAAGTGAACAAATTAGTGATAAACGCACCAGTTAAGGAATTTGAAGACGTTTAATTATTTAAACTACATTGATTGGCAACCCAAAATAAATAAAAAAGTAACGGAATGCTGTACTTACATGTTGTTGAAAATCACGATTTTAATTCTAAATTAGGGCTGCCATATAAATACAAAATATCCTCATGTTAACTGCGTTCGTTTAATTATCGCCACCTTGCGGAGAGTCGGGGTGTTAAAGTAGGAATATACCCAAGAAAGACAAACACAGCACACTCAAGGATTACGATGCACATTCTAAAACAATATTTAAAACTTTGTAGTACAGTTGGAATATACTTGACGAAGATTGTAAAATATAGTTTTAGAAAGCGATTTTAAAATCAATTCCGAGAATGGGTTTTATGAAACAAGGAAGGAAAATACGGCACACTCATGAATAATGATGCGCTTATCCAACTTAAGAGAGAAAAATAAGGACGACGCATAAATTATGATACACATTTTCTTCCTTTTTTTCGAAATGGCAGCTGTCTATTATCTGTCATGATGAATTCAACAAACAAATACAAGCTGTACATAACATGTCTAAAGAATTTACAACTTTTTCCAACCCTTCATTATAAATGCCTTCCAAACATGGAGCACATTGGCAACTTTTTAAAGATATTGTTTGAAAAAATTTGAAAGGATATACAAAAACTGCAACTAAAAAAGACAAAATTAAGAAAAATTGAACTCAGATTTTGTATTGGGAGCCAAAAATCACGGCGTTTTTTTACATGTCTTTTTACTTATTTGTTTATTTTATTGCTTTTCATCTAGTGCACATTTATGCATGGTGCCATTTCCTTGTTTAACGTTGGACGAGACTGTGAACCAGAATGACGGTCGTATGAGCATCCGAAACAAGAGGGGCCTCGTCCGCGTATCCCACATCCTGTTGTCCCTGCATGCGGTGGCTCAGTCGGCCGAAAGGAAGAGGGAGGCACTCGTCCGCTGTCTGGAGGCGTACTGGAATACGATTCCTGACCCCCTGGTGTTGGAGGAAGATGTACGAGAGTTTTTGCTCCTGTGGATGGACGGCGACAGCAGGACGGACGCGGGTCGACCAGATAGTCGATAAATTTGTCCGCCTGTTCAGCCGCCGTGCGAACGAGCCGAGGCGCCTGTCGCACCTGTGCCGTTGCACGGTGAGGCGCACCATCGTGCTGAATGCTGCCGTCACCTTGCCTGCAGCAGTCGAGCTCCTGCACCTTCCCAGCCGCCTCGAACGCTTCATCTTGTGCAATCCCGAGAGTTTGTCTCAGCAAGAGTGAGTGTAGCTGGAAAATTTAATAAATGTTTTTTTTTTTTCTTTTACAGCATTTGGTTTCTTTTTTTTTTTTTTTTTTTTTTTACTAATGTATTGCTTGTTGTGGGCTCTTGGTGTCAGTGGCACGTACCTAGGTAAAAACAGCGCCCATGGCAGGTAGCAGAACTGCTCTCATTACTTGGTCAGAATGATGCATACCACTTCGTTCGTATGGTCACTCCTTGAAATTTCTATTGAGCGAATCTTTATACTGTTTCTGCCTTCAGAATGCATTCGAGTCATGTATGAATGAATTCCGAACTATTGACTTGACTATTATTTCATTATTTCTATTATTCTTGACTATTACTTGAGTACAGTTATATTTGACTATCAGTATAGTTATATTTGACTATATTTCATCATGAAATATAGTGAAATCTCGTTACTACATCACTCTTCGGGACACTTAAAAATGATTTACTAATCCGTAAAAATCCTTTGGAACAGTTTTATTAAATGCAGAACGAAATTTGAAATGTTTTTATAAAAAATGTGACTGTATTTAATTTACTTACATGATCATTTATATGAATGAGTAGAATAAGAATTTAAATTAATGAAATAGACGACAGCTTAAGGAAATTATAAGTAAAGACGGTATATTTATAGTTTGTGTACAATTTGTGATGTTTGATCTGCCATCGTATGCAGGCCCTGATTATGACAGCATGAGGCCTTGGTACTTCACACATTTCGGGGTTTCCAAAATGACTAATCATGCTATTTTTATTTAAGCAATATGTTTACGTACCACAAGATTGGTCATTTTTAAAATGTAGTTTTCACTACATAACGTTTATGCAAGAATTTTTTTGTTATTTTTTAATGACCATGCCAGACCTTTTTATGATATTGTAACTGTAATGTGTGCACATTTTTCTTTGAGCATAAGTCATAATTTTTAAATATTATGCTGTATTTTTCAAAGGCCTAATATATTAAGTTAGTGATTCTAAGCAGCTTTTTGTAGAATGTCATAAGTGACTGTTATATATGAACAATTTTTTACCAAAATAAGAACTGCATTAGAAAACTGTGACACATCTTCCAGAAACGTTGCTCTGTGGTTTTTTTTTTTTTTTTTTTTTTTTTTGGTCTTTCGGGAGATATACGTGATGCAGTTAATCACATATTTATAATTATTTTCATGCAGTTATTTACACATTCATAATTACTTTTGATGTTCCTTTACCTATTCTAAAATTTAATACTCCTTGCCATTTTTAATTCTCCAATCTATCCATAATGATAGTTAACGGTCCTTAAATTACTTTGGTTTTAGCCTTTGCAATACATTTTGTTGGCGCCTTTAGATCTGAGAATTCATTGAATTTTCTTCGTTCGCACAGGGTTTTAAATAATATTGCCTAGGCTTCTCATTTTATCCGTATTGTATCCCCCTGTGGCGTGAGACATATAAGTATTGGCATATATGTATAAAGCCCAACGTTTCTTTTCATTTTTAAAATCTGAAGATTTATTTGGCGACAGTCCCTTTTACGAGCAGCTCTATCGCCAGGTTGGCTTTCGGTTCTCAGACCTTTTTTAACACTCACTTAAACGCTTTGGTCTCTGCCCAATAAGGATCGCGTTTCATGTCGCTATTTTGCCAGCCATCGCACTAACTGAATGTAATTTTTCGTTATCGATAAATTCAATAAAACATTGTCGTGGAAATGTCTATCAGTATGGAGTTTCTGGGTATTACATTTTTCCACACAATACCACAGAATAAAATAAAAATACGACTTTCTCGAGTGTGAAATAATTCCCATCGGAATCTAAGTCACATACTAAGTCATCATACAAAATACGGGAAACTCTTACGAAAATACAGCTATAATTTAACAAAATTTTTAAAAATCACATTCAGTCGATTCCAGTTAGAAAAACCAGTAAGAAGAACACAATCCCTGTTAGAAAAAGTTTGTATCAACCTTTACAATGGATCATATGCCTTTTACACACGACCGAATTGCCTTTAAAACACCTTTTTTCATATTTAGAATGGGGCAACTACTGGGCCTAGTTCTGTTCTGGTACCATTTGGCGATTACTAGAAAGATGTGAGGGAAATCCTATTGTACGGTATGAAAAGACAGAAAGTGTTTTGCAGGATTTTAAGCCCGATATCATTAAAGACCTAAGTTCTGACCAACGTTACACGTACGATATTCCATCAGCTGTAATTTGTGGCGAGTGTACTCCAGATCTTGCACACAGATCTCCAGGAAAAATGTCGCACGCTCGACGGTTAACGAAAGCCAACAGGATAAATATTAAGGCTGTATATTTCCACGAGTAAACCATCTGAAAACCTTAATCATCTTCCCACGTTTGTTGTTAGAGTTTCCGCGCCTATTTGGTTCCAAATTAAAACTCATCCGTCATGCAAAGATGTGTCTAGAAATTTTTGGAATTTGGTTGCCAATTCTCGATACCTTACAATTCAACTGAAGAAAGTAGTTGACCATCTCATTGAGCGGAACGGTTTCTTTGGGCATCCTGAGAATCTTCTATTGTCGATGCTCTCAGATTCTAAAAAACACTTTCGTGCACTTGCTTGTAGAAGGATTTTCTAAAGCAAGAGAAGCAATTAGTTCTGAAAAGCTCCCTCGTATTTATAAGGTTACTAAAGTTAAGCTTAATGCCAATCTGCACAGAGACCTTATAGATCGGAACAAATGTTTTCACCCTCCTATCCTTAGAGAAGTCAAGAATGAAAATTTGCTTTCGAGGGTGAGGGGACCACATTCCAAATGTTATCTATAAAGGTGAAATATAGTTTGACTATGAGTGGTGAAAATTGTTAAACAGATTTGGTAGGCGTTTTAGTATAGATTTCAATTCCAAAGAAGTGCTTTGTGAAACAAGGAAGGAAAACACGCACACTCATGGATTATTATGCCCATTCCAAATAGTATTTAAAATGGTAGAGGATAGTTGGACTGGCGAATGCCTATGCGATGATAATGCATATGGCAAAGGTCTATGCTTGGCGAAGGTTGTAAAACAGTTTTAGTTGGCGATTTTAAGATATATTTCGGTTCCAAAAATACGTTTTATTTAAAAAGAAAGGCAAACACGGCACGGATTATGATGCCCATTCCAAAGAGTATTTAAAATGGTGTAGTTTAATATGCTCGGCGAAGATGGTAAAACAGCTTTAGAAGGCGATTTTAATAGATTTTGATTCCAAAGATGAGTTTTATGGAGAAGAAACAGTTGATTCCTTATTTTAGTGCACCCACTCTCGTCAACCTAAAAAATCGCCGCACTTTGGCGAGCTTTGCAGTCATGCGTCTCTAGGAGTTATGCTCAAGTTTCAACGCTTCCAAAAGAACTAGATGAAAAGTAAAGTGAACGAATTAGCGACAAACGCACCAGTTAAGGAATTTTAAGACACTTAATTATTAAAACTACATTAATTGTTAAACCATAATAAATAAATAAGTAATGGAATGCTGTATTTACTTGTTGTTCCAAATCGCCATTTTAAATATAAATTACAGTTGCCACATAAATACAAAAAATCGTTACGTTAAGTGCATGTGTTTAACTATCGCCACCTTGGCAAGAGTCGGGGTATTAAATTAGGAATCAACCCAAGAAAGACAAACACGGCTCACTCATGGATTATGATGCACAATATTTAAAACGGTTAAATATAGTTGGAATATACTTGGCAAAGATTGTAAAATAGTTTTAGTTTTCGATTTTAAGAAAGATTTCGATTCCAAAGATGGGTTTTATGAAACATGGAAGAAAAAGGCGGCACACTCATGAACGCTTTCCAACTTAATGGAATTATGAAGAAAAATAGGGACGACGCATAAATTATGATACGCTTTTAATATATAGCACTTTACTGCGCACCGTATATTTCCGAATGTAAGCCGATCCATGTATTAGCCGAGCGTGCGTGTTTTCTTCAAAAATTTACATACAATTCAGAACCCGTACATAAACTGAGTTTTAAAAAAAAAAAAATCATGTGGCGTTTAAACACGTCGCCATGAGGTATGAAAAATTGCGAACCAGGCGATATATTTTGCAATCAAGTTGCTGTAAAGTAAAACGCTAGCGATCAGATTTCGGAATAAAGGCTGGCAACATCCAAAAAATAAGTTAAAAAAATAGAAAAAAATCCTTTTCCGAACGTAAAATTGTTTATTTTACGTTCAAATTATTTGCAGCATTTTATTTGTTCTTGTGCATGTTTAGGATGTATAAAAAATATAAAATCAAGTGCTACATTTGGCGATGATTAGCATATTTTCGTTTTCTCCCGCCGAACGAAAAATTATCTACGGGTTTTGCGCGATTACGAGATCCGTAATCCGTATATAAGCCGATCCCCGTACTTTAGCTTTCGAAAAAGTCTTAACATTCTCAGCTTATACACGGAAATATACAGTATTTAAAATCTGAAAGTGTTTTAGATTTTCTTACTTTTTTGAAGTAAAATTTCTTTAGTGGCGACTAGGGAGTAACTCAAACTTTTTTTCTGACGGAAGTAACGCTCAGTAAAGGAAGTGACGTGCGCGCCCCAAAAAAGAAGAACAACTGAAAAACCTACCTTTTCGACCTGCTTTCACCGGTCCCCGAATTCATTATGCGAAAATACGCGAAACCTGTTAGAGAAAAACAGCCAAGAGCCGCATTTTAGAGACGTCAATCTTTATTTATATATCAATAAGCGTTGAAGGTACATCCAACATAGTATTTTACATGTAATCCCAACCTCACAGGAGGTGCTCGATAATCCTTATTTTTAGATGAATAATATACAATACATGGTTTTGGAAAATCACAAAGAAATGGAACCCGCCTGCAATTAAACCGGAACAGTCAGGGACTGATTTACGGCGGGGCATTCGGGGCACGTGCCCTGGACCCCCGATTTTTAGGGGCCCCCAAAACTTCCTTTTATGTAATCATAATACCTACTAAAATTATCTCTCAAGAGAAAAATTTCTGATCACTTAATTTCATCACAAATATTCAAAATTTTTAATTTAATGTAACTAGTAACGCTAAAAATTATGCATTCGATTCGACATTCGATAAATTCGATATTCGCAAATTCGTTCAGACACCTTAGCATGCTCCTCCTTCTATCTTTTCAAAGGTGTGTGACAGCTGTAAATACCCATAAAAATATTTCAAAATCGAAAAATTCATATAAGTGGTTTCTGTCGTGACATTTTACTGATTTGTAAATGTTTACATATGGTTGATAATTGGTTTTAACTTAATTTAATTAAGTAATAATCTGCGGAAAATTTTTGTGCGGGGGCCCCCAAAAGTATCTGGGCCCTGGGCCCCCAAGTGTGTAGGTCGATCCCTGGGAACAGTAGATGGAAACGTCAGTTTCAGAACAATTTTCCTGGATTCTAACCCAACTTCCAGACAGAACAAGGGGATGGAACACCACAATTAAAGGGACAGTGGCTGCAAATGAACCTAAACAGCAGAGGGAAATTTTCGTTTAAGAACACTGCTGGAGGATCATACTTCGATCCCACGAAGGTAAATTTATAGGAGGGGACACTTCACTTAGAAAGTTGGATAATTCCGTAGTTGCAAACAGATGGCGCTACGCACACTGGGTAACTGCGCATCTCAGGTTGTTTATATTTCCAGTGAGGCGAAGTAAATGGAGATCGTTGAATTAGCAAAACTTCAAAAAAATGAAATACATTAACTTAAGAACGTGATATATAGCAATTACTGGCTTCAGATGTGCTTTAATTACATAATTGTCTTAAAATACTATTTCGTAATGATTATAGGCAATAGTTTCGAACCGAAATGATATTATTATTTGACAAATGCCAGTTACATTCGCCGTTAGGCCATTAAACTCCTAAATATTGCGTATGCAATGTCTGTTATTATTTTGCCGAAAAGCTGTATTTTAAGAAATGTTAGTAAATTTAGAAGAATGTAGTTTGTGTGAACGCAATATTTATAATGATATATATAGTGTAATGATAGATATATTTATATGTAGTAATGATATACCGTTGTATATATATTTATAATGATATATATACAACGATTTAAGAATACGGTTATGTAACACCACAAAGAAGCAAACACTGGCTGCAAACGGTTTAATAACAAAATAAAAGAATAACAAATGGGCACTCCGTGGATTCTAACCCAACCTCAAGACCGAACAAGCAACGGTTTAACACGGGGATGGAACACCACAAAGAAACGGACCCTGGCTGCAATCAATCCCAAACAATAGACAGAGCCTGCAGTTTAAAAACACGAATACAGAATAATAATTCGAAACCTACCAGCAGACGAAATCAACGATTAAGAATACTGTGGTAGAAAAACACAATAAAAAAGTTACACTACCTGCATTCGAACCCAACTAACAGAGGAAAACATCAGTTAAAGAACGCAGTTAAAGTATAATAATAGACTATGGACGTGCCCCCATTCAAACCCAACCTCCAGACGGAACAATTGTATAAGAAAACAGTTAAAGAATAATACTACAACATGGACACTTCCTGGATTCTAAGTAATTATCATGAATTACGGATGATTCTTACTGGAGATTTTAATGTTAATTTTCGCTCTGAAGAATCTCAGCCGTTAGTTGATTTTTTAAAAGAAAAATTTGATCTAACTATGAATACTTCTCGACTTAATCAACATCGCGTTTGGGTTCAACTACAGATGCTGTATTTTCAAGAAAATTAGCAAATTTAGAGAGTAAAATTTATGTTTTACATTATAGTTACCACAAATCTATAATTTTATACATAAAAAATTATGATTACATTCAAGTACCTATTTTCAATGAATAATATGAATATAACATTTATATAATCTTTGTAAAGTACATGAATAATAAATATAGTTAAATTATAATCCCAGACAGCACAGCAAACTTACATCAAACTTGCAACCAGCTTGATTTATCAAGTCAATAAACTTGAATTAAGCTTGAAAATTTCAAGCGTGTAAGCTTAATGCAAGCTTGAATCAAGTGTTCTAGTTCACACTTGCCGAGCTTGCATTAAGCTTGACATAGCAAGCTTAATTTCAAGCTTAAAAAAAATTCATAAATGCGAACTCGCCCCACATATTTTATTTTTCCACGCATTTTCCCCTCTACGCTTAAATTTCAAGTTATTTTAATCTGTTATCATCAAGCGTCCGCGGATGGGATCGAACTCGCTACCTAAGGGTTGGGAAGCCTGCGTCCTAACCACTCGGCAAACCTGAGTTGCGCTGATAAGACTAAAGTTTGAAGTGACTGTTATGGTGATCACCCCGTTTTCTGGCGAGATCGATCAGTGGCCGATGTGTTGATCTGTTTCTTTTATTTTTCCATGGGATGAATCAAAATTAAAATAACGTTATGTGTGATTTAGAGACTCTACTAATAGGGAAATAAGCATAATATAAACTTAAAAGCAGCAGACGTTTTAAAACTTTCAATATCGCGACACTCGTGTTGGGCAATACTGGCCAAAATCGAGACAAACGACTGATTTGAAATCAATTTCGTAGTATAATTGTATTTTATTTTGAAGAATTTCAATATTTGGAAATATAGAATGTTTTTTAAAAATTCTATGGTCAAGTGCATTTATGACTGATGATAAATTATTTGTTATGTGGATGTGGCTTTCCAAATCAAGCAGTAATCAAGTTGTATTCAAGCTTGACAGTTCAAATGACTTCTCCAAGCTTGCTGCAAGCTTAAAATGAATTGAACTGTCAAGCTTGTATTAATACGTCAAATTCAAATAAATGTCAAGCTTGATTTAAGCTTATGTGCTGTCTGGGATATGATATTTATTTTAAGTTCAAGTTTAATCATTTCAGTGATGTGTGTCGTAAACGTCGAAGAAGTTTTACGTCAACCACGCGTAAAAATTACACTTACACGCATACACTTTTTTTTGTGTGTGCGTGTGTGTGTGTGTGTGCACGTGTACTTAAATGATTTTTAAATCTTGTATGAAATTAAAAAATATAACTGAATAACGTGTCAAAGTAAAAACTTTTTTTAAGAATTATATTAATATCTAATTTGTTCGTACACTGACCTAGGCTTCCATTTTTTAAATTTTGATCCTGTAAATACAATAAATAGCAAAGTCACGTAAAAAAAAAAAAAAAAAAAAAAAACAGAATTTTATTATATCGATTAAAATTTTCAGGATATTAAATCGAAAATATAAAAAAAGATTAAATTTTCTTAAGGACCTCGTACGAAAACTTCCCAGTTAGTAAATTGTGGTTGATACATAGTAAGTGGATAAAACATTGAAGATTGGTAAATGGCAGAATTGTGAAGGTCCAAATATCTGACCTATCGCTCGACTGCCGGTGTAATACTCTGGAGTTTCGGGCGGTTTTCCCCAGGTGTTAGGCACGTATGTGTTGAAATCCCTTAAAAAAGCCCTCCCCCCAAGGCATTTTCCCCTTCGTCAGATACACCTAGTTTGCTTTGTGTAAACAAAATAACATATTTATAACGTACTTTATTTATTAATTTTGCTTTTTTCACAGTGTGTATTTCAAACTTTAAATTAGTAATTGTAGTAAATAGCTACTAATGATTAATTTTCTATACTATGTTTTAAACAATGGGACTGCTGCTGTTTAGTTTATCGTTAGAATATTCTAAAAGAAATTTGAATTGCAGTATTATTTTTATTTCTAAAAAAAGATTTTAGGCTATTTTCAGACACAAGAAATTTTTCTAGTTTACATAAAGACAACAATGAAACATTAAGTTAAATTAAATTTTAAACTTTTAGAGTGTTTTTCTTAAAAGTTTTATTATTATAAATATTATATACAGTTTAAAAAAAAATCTAAATAGCTTTCAACAACCTAAATAAGTTTTGATAAATTATTAATTGTGTTAAAACGATATTACTACTTTCCTTAAAAACTGGATTTTCTAGTAAATTTTATATTGAAACATATAAAAAATGTTGAATGGTATTCCCAATTCAAGATCACAAGTTTCATCGAAAATACCGCAGTGAAAATTATCTCTTATTGAAAGAAATTAGTAAAATATTTCCATTTCATAAATTTAAGCATTAAAAAATATACACAATCACAATTTAAATTAATTTTCCTTTTAAATTTCTTTATTCTTCATCTTTAAGTATCTTAGATTAAAGGCTATCGCTTCGAAAGAGTCTAGATCTGTTGCTTGGAAAAAAAAAAAGGGAAAAAACGCCACATGGGCGAGAACCGCTGAAGTGCGGTCATTAATCGGTAACCCTAAACCTGGTAAAAACTTGGAGGGAGTAAAAATCTGAGGCTCGCGCACTCTCAAGTGACTGGTTTTACAAAAATTGTCGTCTGGAAGAAACATGGGAAAGCAAATAACAACTTTCCCTCCCTCCACAGGTGATTAGCATCAGGTCTCCCTACTGAAACGATACCCCCCCCCCCCTCTGCAAACACAGAATTCCTATTGTACTTCTATGTCTGCATTGATACTGATTCTCCTGCAGTAAATCTGGCTGTGTCCCGCAATATCGAAAGATAAGGATGACAGAAGCCTAAGGGGTCAGTTAGAAATGAAAAAAAAAAAAAAAAAACACCACTCTCCAAAATAAGCGATTTCCACACCCACAAGTCCGAAGAACTTTGACCCCTCACCCCGCACCTTTCGAAAGGGGAAGCTGAATTGAGGGGTTGTTAACAAAAAAAAGTAATGGTCATTCCTGGTCAAGGAAAGTAAGCTTTATAAGCTGTTATTTGGTCTTAAAAACAGTTGACCGTGCGAAAAGATATAACGTGCAACAAAAAATCTCAAACATATGCTTTTTGATTGATATCTTTTCAGTTTTACTCTTCCCAAAATAAAATCCTGCGTGTGACCCTGCGCTTATGAAATTACAAACGAAATCGGTCTTTTATAATCTAAAAAAGCGATTTCGGGGCGGGGGATTTACTGTTTATGGATACCGATTTTTCAGTTAGCTCATAATTTCGAAGCATATGTTAATATTCCTGATGGTGGCGCGAAAAAAGCGCACCGGAAAAAGCGCACGGAAAAAAGCGCCCCGGAAAAAAGCGCCCCGGAAAAAAGCGCACCCGGAAAAAAGCGCACAATTTTGAAGGGTTTTATTTTTTTGGATGAGTATGTGTGTGTGTGTGGGGGGGGGGTGTAAGGAAGGAGTGGGCATCCGAAAGAGCGCCTTTTGGTGAAGTGAATTTTTTTTAAGTATTTGAAATTTTTTAATTTTTTTTTTTGTATCATTTTTACATTAACATGCTTCATACTCTGAATGCCCCCCCCCCCCAATAGAAACACTTGTATTTTCACTTAGCCTTCAGTTAAATACTGGAGGAAGAGGGAGGAGGGAGGTGAGGGCATTCACAATTGAGTACCAAGGGCGGATTAAAGGGGGGCGGAGGGGCGACCGCCCCCCCCGAGAAAAAAGAAATTAATGTAAAAGATCCTATTTTACTTCCATAAAATGGACGTATATGTCAATCTTCTAACTAACCGCCCCCACCGACAAGCTAACCGCCCCCCCCCGACAAACTTCCAATAATCCGCCACTGTGAGTACTGAGTTGTCAAGGTGTTTGTCAAGGTCACGTTCGCGTTTTTCCAAGAAGCACAAAGATAGAACTGTGTGTTATCAGAAATAGTCCGCGGGAGAAGTGGGTAGGCAGTGTGAAGGAATATACTCTCTTTCTTCGTCGCGGGTTGATGAATGACGGATAACACATCCGGTCACTAAAACTCGGGGTTTAAAACAACTCGGGGTTGCGATGGGTGAAAGGGGTCCTTCTTCCGAAGGAAATATCCGAATACATCTACAGAATGGATGAAATCATTTTTATCAAAACAAATAGGGGAAAATCTATGGTAGTGCTGAAATGATTGGGGGGGCACGTATCTCCCTATGCCCCCCCCAATTTCGTACCAAAATCAGTTAAACAATAATTTGTTTAAAAATCTAAAACAAACAGCATGACAATCTCTGTGTGTGGGGGGGGAGGGGGGGCATGTGTCCCACCTCCAAACTTCGTTTCAAAATCTTTTTTTTTTTTAACATTTGTTTAACGGGTCATTTTAACTGTTCCATTTAAAATGCGAACAGGAACTCCAGTCTGTGTCTTGATAAAATATTTTTTTAAAAAGTTCACTGTCAAGGTTGCTTAATTTAAACAGGGTTACTTTTTAAGCGCTTGGTTTAAACAATTTTTCTCATTTCCAATCTGCTGTACTGGTTTTAAATTATTTCTAAATATTAGGGTTTCTTTAAAATATTTTTTTTTTTTGCGTGTTTTATTTTTCAATGCAATACAAGATATTTTATGAAAAAAAAGTTTTATTTGGTGAACAACAGTTAATGACATTTTCCCCTTTCTTAATTGAGTTGTTCTCACAGTTTTACATCAAGTTATAATAACTGTTTTAACAGATATTTTTTCCTTCTTGCTGTATTTTTTTCATATATGAAGTTCAATATTCGATAACTTATCCATTTAGTTTTCTCTATATCGTCATTCTTGCTTCTTTCAGCAATTTCTTTTTAAAGTTTTAGAGTTTACTGAGTTTTGTAAAGTACAGAAAGAGCTTTAGAAGATATAAATTTAACTTATAAAGCTTTAAAAAAATATATTTTGACCTTTTGCATTATAGTATAAATATTTTTTTTACTAATTTCATAACAATTTGGTAAACGGCTGAAGTGTATAGCTCTAGAGTTCCTGCCTACCGCACGGCTGTTTCTCCAGACGCGTCAGAACCCCTCAAAAAGTCCTCCGCCCAAGGCATACCCTAATTAAGCAGACATGCTTCGTGTAAATCTGCCTTAACCACAAAACAAAAATAACTTTCTTGATAATTTACACAGCAAGTAAAAATTTTAATATTTTTAATATTAAATAAAAATCATAATCACTTTCAATCCCTATTATAGAGGGTCCCTAAAAAACACTGACCTAGGATATACTTCTTTATATATTGACCTTATACATATAGAATTAATTATAAAGTTATTTTATTGTGGTGAATTAAAACTTTCAGGAGATTAAATGTAAACAAATACAAACTTTTAATTTTTATAAAGCCCTCTTACAAAAATTTCCAACTAAAATATGCCTCTGTACATTAATGAGGTGATGTAGAAAGTTTCAGTTTTTCTCATAAAAAGGCTTGCATATATATTTAAACAAAGTTGGTGAGGGGGAATAAGCTTTGCAATACTAATAATGGTAAAAATATAATTATTAAAACTATTCCAACAAAACTAATTAAAAAGTAATTTTAATTACAGTTATATATAGCCGATATTTTACATTTTAAGAAATGAGTTTTAAATCATTTTTAGCCAGTTTCCTTTAAAAAGGGTTTTTCTTTTAGAATTTAGAAATGAAAATTTGTTTAAAAACATTGCACTTATAATAACATTTGATTTAAAAAGTGTTTTTTAAGGAAGTTTTTTTAAAATTGATTTATTAATACCATAATTTAATTCTGAAAAAAAAGCATGTCTAAAAAAAAGTAGTAATATTTAAATTAAATACTTTCAAAATAAAAATATTTATATACATATAAATCATTCATTCTAAGAATTATTATTTAAAACCAAAGAGTTAACAAGATAAATTAGCATGAATCAGAATAAACTCTTGCATTTATAAAAAGAAAACCAGTAATAATAAGCCATAGCTGATTACAAATCAGACTGAATGTGATAACATATTACAGAGAACGTGCATGTTAAATCTGTGAGAGTTTTAGATTCTATTTTTAGGGTTGCCTGTTGGGTGAGAGATGGTATTTACATTTTTCGAAACTGCTGTAATTTTTTACTGAATCACTAGTTCTGGACTTTGTATTAAGAATACAAACAAATTGAACAATCAGTTTATTGAAAAAACGCTGAAATTAGTATTAATGTTATTATTACTCCTTTGTTTATTTTCTATTTATTCTTTAATCTGGAACAAGGAGTTTCTGTAGACATGGGCGCCGGCAGAATATTTCCCAGGGGGGGGCAAAGACTACTCCAGAGGGGGGGGGCAAAGACTACTTCCATGTTGGGTTACCATGTTGGAAAGAGCAAAAAAGCAAGGGAAAACACTGCATACAAAAATCCAGGGGGGCATTGCCCCCCCCACTTGCCCTATGCTGCCGGCGTCCATGTCTGTAGAATCTGTAGGGTCTTCTGTAGAGTGTAGGAGAGTCATACTATATACTTACAAATCAGGCCACTGTTCTTGGAAATGTTGTCTGAATGACAATTTTCAATAGAGATAAATACAAAATACACTAATGTACCTCTGTTTACGCCCTTTTGGACGCCCACTTGTTCCTCACATTTTTTTTAAATTCATGCCCCCCCCCCTCTTCTCTTCACAAAATACAAACCCATTCAATATTGTGTGCTTTTTCCCGGTGCGCTTTTTTCCGGGTGCGCTTTTTTTCCAGGTGCGCTTTTTTCCGGTGCGCTTTTTTCCATGCGCTTTTTTCCGTGCGCTTTTTTCCGGTGCGCTTTTTTCCGTGATTCGTTTCTGATATACATTATTTGTTTCTATAATTTCATAGAAATTGTGCACTTTATGAGATGAATATTGAAACTCAATGCAATCTCTCTGGTCAATACCTTAAAAACTTGGTTAAAAGCCAAGTGTATAGAAGTGCGATTATAAAAAATGAATTAAAAATTGCTTAATGAATTAAAAAACATTTAAATGGTATCAGTAAATTAATATTTGTAGATCATTTTCAGTAGAACTAATCTGTGTTTAATGCGAATTAAATTGTTGATTAAAATTCTGAGTTTTTATCAACATTTTTTATCACATTTATTCATCAACATTTATTCGTCATTGGATCTTAAAGTTTCTGTAATGCAATAACAATTATGTTTGTGTCAATTAATCGATTAAATGGTTCGAATTTTCGATTATTTTTTTTCCTGGCTATTTCTATTCGGCTAATTCGATCACATTGCTGTTAAAAATATATTTATTCACTATTCAAGTTTGATTAAAATCATATTTTCTTATATAATATTCGACCTTCCTCGAGTGTAAATCTTCGTTGAAACAGCGTAACTTGCTGGGTGTAATTCTTTGTTATTATTGGTTATGGAATTTATATTGTAGCTCTAAAAACTTCTATGATGATTTCAAGAAGTTTGATTTGTGTTTTGAACGTAAAGAGAAAGCGTTTGTGAATAAGATCTAATTTCACATAAAAATCATTATAAATTTTGATCTCATATAT